>JAPMOB010230473.1:0-18116 GCA_029875015.1 Lepomis gibbosus
AATTTACACATTCCTGTTTAAAGTATTCTCTGCATGTTGGATCGATTTCTCCCCACTAGGTGGTAGTAAGCAGCTCAGTCTTCACTCACTGAGCTTAAATTACACGAAAACCAAAGAAAAATCTCAATCTCTGTGAATTTATGAGAATCATATATGATATTGTGTGTTAGTGAAGTTATAGCTGTTACATAACTGCAGTAAGAAGGTCTTATGTGTGATGTCTCATGTGAGTTTGAGCACAGAATAACGCCAGTGAGGCGTAGCTTTTTACATAATCCTGATGCACATGTCATCAGCAGACGGCAGAAATGTAAAGTGCTCTCCTGTTCAATTGTTCAGCAGGCTCCACTGCACTTGTCAGCAGTGGTTCAGCTTGTAGTGGCAGAGCTATATGTTTCTGCTCTCATTATTCCACCCACATATAGATGCACCTCCGGACCCCCATTAGATGCACAGTCTCTGTCTGCCCCTTCCCCTCTAAGTGGCATTTCTGCATGCAGAAAGCTTGAATAAGCTATGCGAAGTCACACTTTAAAAGGTCTGTGGGTGTGTAACATTTGGTGGTAAGGCCCAGTGTACTCTCGGCTCCAGAGCAGCACACTGGGAGGCCTCAGCCTCCCTCTGTCCTAATTTGTTGCGACTGTTGCTCATTAATTATAGAAAATAATAAAGTGAGGTCTTTTCTCAGCTGTCTTGTTTGCTGCCTGTCTCTGTGGCCATGGCTGTCAGATGCAGCAGTGTGCCTGGACCCACTGGATCCAAATTGGCCCTCTGTCATTTCAGGGCCAGGAAAGACAGGAGGTAGTAGCGTCTCCCGCAGAGAGTGAGAAGCTCTGTATCATGCAATAGAAATGACGCTTCTCAACTCATCTTTACTTTAGATCATAAATCCACTTTTTGGTGGATGCAGAGAGGCATTTCTAACACTGTTGCCTCTCTGTGGGTTGGTGGTATATGTATGACATTTTGAATGAAGTGCCCTCTTCTAATGTAATACATGCCATTATCATTTGTCACATGTGAGGACACACACACACACACACACACACACACACACGTCGACAAAAAGGACAGTGGAAATCCCCGGAGCAGTTTGCATCAGTCACGTGTTCCTTTTGAGATACCAATACACTTAAGAGCCACATGATACTGACCTTGAGCCCACATTGGGTCCATCACTTACATCTACGTGTGTATTTGTGTTTATTGTACCGTACTGAAAATGCCAATCATAACCTGTGTGCAGGGGAACTCTGGCTTGGGCTTTAGCATTGCTGGAGGAATAGATAATCCCCATATTCCTGATGATCCAGGGATCTTCATCACCAAGATTATCCCTGGAGGAGCAGCTGCTATGGATGGAAGACTGGGGTAAGTTCCCCTCCTACCATGTTCCCCTTCCGCCTCCACCTCCTCCTCATGTCCTTCTTTCCTTGTACTCTTTTCAAGCTCCTCTGCACCCTCTGCGCTCTCTCTACTCTAACCTCCCTACTGTCTTCTTTAACGCTCACCATCACCACCGTGTGTCCTGCCAGGCGGTGCTGTGTGGGAGGCAGAATTTCTACAGCCCTCTGCCCTCAGGCTCTGTGTGTTTCCTCAAAGTTATGATTCACTGGAAAATCAAAGCCTGAAACTTGCAAAAATTATGATATGGAATCCTTTTTTATGTGCTTTGGAGGTTTCTGATTACATTGGCCCTGCTACTGTCTCTCCCTAACTTTGTGCCCTGAATTAATTCCGTTGTTGTTATCTGTTTACTGACGAAGTGGGGTGTGTGTGTGTGATATATATTACCGTTTCCCTCCACAGGGTGAATGACTGTGTGCTGCGTGTGAACGAGGTGGATGTGTCTGAGGTAGTCCACAGCCGAGCGGTGGAGGCCCTGAAGGAGGCCGGGCCAGTCGTGCGGCTGCTTGTCCGACGGAGGCAGGCCCCACCTGAGACAATTCTGGAGGTCAACCTGCTGAAAGGGCCCAAAGGTCAGGGACCTTTCCCACTTATAACAGACTAAGATATATATACGTTTTTGAAGTGAAGATGTTTTTAAAGTTATTGAAGATGAATGCAATAATGCTGATTTGACCACTACACAGTTGTATAGATAGACCGATAACGGTGTGGGGTTAACTTACTTTTTAGCGTAAATGCACGTTAAATTTGAAAATTTAGACAAAGACCACACTTTCAAGGCAATATTGACTAAGAAGTGAACAATTCAGCATAGAAGAGGCAGCCCCAGATACAGAATATATTGAAAATGTGCAGAATCAGGGGTGTACAAATTGACTGTCTGACTGTGTGTATTATTCAACCAGGGCTTGGATTCAGCATCGCTGGAGGGATCGGCAACCAACATATCCCAGGAGACAACAGCATCTATATTACCAAGATTATAGAAGGAGGAGCTGCCCAAAAAGACGGACGGCTGCAGACTGGAGACCGCCTGCTAGCTGTATGAGCCTTCCTCTGACTCATTCACACATTGAGTGTTCAAATCAAAATGAAATCATTTTAGGTGTTAATGGGAGTCAAACAAAAATTCAGCTATAGTCTTTGGTACTGCTTACAAACACCCACCACTTCAGCTGAGCAGGTATGTGCTCCATGTAGATGACTGACTGTTTATGGGACATGTTAAGTACACTACATTATCTGGTTGGTTGCCCCATCCTGTCATTTTAAGCTTGGCGAGACAGACAACACACATCATTTATGACGGATGATAGATACTCTTCCATTTGTGCTGTTACCAGTTGCAATAAAAAGGCTATCAGTAAGAAATTTTGCTATATATCAAAAAAGAAATCTCTTATTGCTACAGTGCCTGCAAATAATAATGCATTTACAGACATATTGCTTTACTGATCATTTACACAGTTGAAAATACAATAGCAGTTAAAGGTATTTGAACACTGTATATTTTAGGACATTTCTTTAAATCCTTGTGACTTGTGTGGTGCTTTTTATTGTATAAGAAATTACTTACATCTGGTTAGGCAAAGCCAACTTCTTGAGTTAGCATGTTTTTAACATGCTGTATATAGGCTTGACCTTTCCAGTACACCTGCTTTTAATGAAGCACACATTAAATTGTAAAAAATTTAAAAGACAACCAGCCTGTGAAACGGAGTGAATGTGAATGTGAAATTCTATTTTGAATAATCTGTTGTTTTTATTCTTATTTTTTTGTTTTTTATGGTGTTTCTTTTTTATCTCATTTCTGCAACTGAATTTCTCAGATACTTTTTGGCAGCTGCTATGAGTAAATAAAAATAAAAAAGTCAAAAACATAAAAACACTAATTAAAAACCCTATTAGGAACTTGACAGTTTGACAATACAAACTGTATCATTTTGGCAAAATGTCAGTTCACAACAGAGACACAATAACCTGTTACTCCTCTGAGAAATGAAAAACTCACAGACATTTTTCTTGTGTCTTATATTATCAAAAGGCATGTAGATACCAGAAAGACCACAGAGAGTCTGGCAGTCCTGCTGTATGGTGAAAACATGCAGACAGAAGCATTTGTGACACAATTTTACAGTATGGTATCAACTATACTGCTCTCCAGGTGTCTAATTAGAGTGATCAAGATCGAAGCAGATTGCAATAATATAATATGTCAACCAATTCTCCATTTATATACAGCATATTGCTTGTGATTAAACCAAAACTGCTAAAAATATTCAAAAATGTTCCAAAACTTTTGACTGACAGTATATTTCCAAGAAAAACAGAAACTGTATCTTTAGAGCTTCTACCTACTGCTTTTGACCTCTGTTAACACTGCGCAGCACACCAACTTTTCACTCTGCAGCTGAAATGCACTGAAATCTCATAATACCTTCAAGCTATGATTCATTATTGTGTTGGCTGGTGTGATGGCTGCTGTGATGCCTGATGTTGTCACAGTGCAGAAAAGACATGAGGTGTTCAGGTGTTGATGCAAGAATTTTTCCTCCTCTCTTTTCTTGACAATCGTTACATTCAGGTGAACAACATCGTGCTACAGGACGTGCGCCATGAGGAGGCAGTGGCTGCGTTGAAGAACACCTCTGATATGGTTTACCTCAAGGTGGCCAAGCCAGGACCTGTGCATCTCAATGACATGTATGCCCCTCCAGACTACTCCAGCAGTACGTATCTACCTCTTGTTGTTCCAGTCGCCCTGCTCATAGTGCAAACACTGGTCACACACTAACATAAACAGTTTATATTCACTAATCCATAAGCTGGCTGCAAAACTAGAACAGGTGTATTTATATAAAATGTTTGATGTAAAGTAAAGGGTGATTTATAAGTAAAGGTCCATGTTGGAGCGTTTTGCACTGGGAATAAGCGTCTTATCTTTATCAGAGATGTTTCAGTGGGCCTGCATGAATTTTAGTGTTGGATCATTGTTCTCTCCCCAAAACTGCTATGCCCAGACACCCACATACTGAATGTAGTGAAGGCTTGCACACACACACACACACACACACATACACACACACACACACACACACACACACACACACACATTCCTACCCACAGCAACAACAAGCGCAGTTCTCTGCCTCCCACTGAGTGTGGATGGTTTCTCACATCCCACCTGCTCATAAGAGCCCACGATCTTGAGCTACAGTATCTGAAATTTCCACAAAATAGTGATTTAGTATTAAAGGGGGCTATTGAGGGCTTTTTGTATGTTCTAAATGTTTGTAGTTGTCAGGGTTTACACAAGCCCTTAATGTCAGATCTGGATTTGAGACGCTTGCCTTATGATGCTCAGCTGCCTCTATCAAGAATGTTCATTAATGGGAAAGAGGTTATTTATGCTTGTGATCTGTCTTTGTGTAAAAGCCCTAGAACTGCACCAACGTTTTTAGAAAAATGTCCCCAGTTTTTCCTCTTAGGTGGTAGGAGGATTGACATACAACTTCTAGTGTTACTGAAACATCTGTAATTCATCAGTGCTAGTTGACCATTGTGTAAAAATTAGCACAGACAAGAGTTGTTCTTCTGTTTATAAAAAGCCAATTTCGTAAATGTCAGTTTTTAAATGGAAATTCTGGTTTCATACAACATGGGTCTTATTTTTGTTCTTTTGGCCACAATTCCTATTGCTAATAATAGCATTGTTCTCACCAAGTTAATTGCTAAGATCTTGGAACATGAAGACATTGCTAAAAAGAAGTTAGAGATGAGGTAATAAACACAAGCAGTCAGATGATGAAACAAGTTTTAAACAAAACCAAACATTGGGTGAACTTATTTGAAAGAGAAAATAAAGACAAATTTATTACCCAAACTGTCAGATGTAAACCTCTACAGCTTACAGGCTGACTTTTCTGGTTCCGCATTGACCTGCTATACTTGCCACAGTTGTGTGTATACAATTTTCCTGTGCACTAAGGGACTGTTACTAACACTTTCGGAGTACAAATTTGAGTTTTTTCTTCTGACCGCTTGTGTTTTTTTGTCCAGTCTGACTTTGTTTTAGCGCTGTCGCTGCCATCCCACATCTCAGCCATTATTTTGGTAACAACAGTGTTACCATAACAGATAGTAATAATGGGGAAACACTAAAAATAAGACCTTAGTTGTTAGGAACTGGAATTTCCTTTAATATGATCAATGATGTGATCAGGATACATGGTGGTCATGCCTTTAGCTAAATGCTCACAATGACAATGCTAACATGTTGATGCTAAGGTATGATATTTGCCATGTTCGGCATTTTATGGGTGTTTAACCTTTATTTAACCAGGAAGACGCCAATTGAGATATAATCTCTTTTTCAAGGAAGAACTGGCCAAGAAAAGCAGCAAAACAGCATTTAAAACTTACATTGACACACAAATGACAAAACAATATGTTAAAACTTTTTCCAAGACACCTATATACACTTAAAGTATCCAGCCTATGGGACACATCTACTCTCCTGCTTAAGGACCTGCCACCAGGGACTTGAACTTCCTAAGTGGAACCAGCACTTTTAACTGGAGAATCTTTTGTAAGTTCCATGTTGAGGGTGCACAATATGAAAAAGCAGTATTTCCTAACTTGGAAACAACCCTGGGGACTTTAAAGCAGCTGCTAGACCATGTTTGGTAACTACTGACCGCAAAGTTAAGGAGACTACAAAGTTTAGCATGTTAAAGCTAACATTTGCTAATTAGCACTAACCATAAAGTACAACTGAGGTCGATGGGAATGTTTGTTGTTTTGCAGGCATTTGGTCATAAACCAAAGCACAATTTGACAAATTGAAATTCTGACCTGCTTGGTGGTATTATGGGATCGCTAAAGGCAGTAGGATTCATCCTCTGGTGACTGGATGAAAGGCTGGATCAAAGCAGTGGGAGGATCGTCATCCCTATAGCTGACGCATTCAGCTAGCTAAAAAACCATCCCTGTGGATCAGATTTTTTATTAGGGAAGTGGAGTTACCAGTCGAATACGGTGTTCCTGTCGTGCCTATGTTGTAATCATTCTTTCTTTCCCCCTACTGGCCTGGCCCTCCCTCCAGCCTTCCCCACCATGGTGGACAACCACGTCAGCCACAACTACATGGGGGCAATGGAGCCCAAGCCTGTGTACCCGCCGCCCCAGGTCACCCCGTCCAGGTACTCGCCAGTTCCCCGCCACATGCTGGGGGAGGAAGACTTCACAAGGTAGGTTACAGATCACTTCCTCCTTGAATGATTCTGCTCCCATACATTGCTCTCATACAGGCTCTATGAGTGGAAATTTGAATAATCATAGCACATACAGTGGATTGCTAGTGAATATCAGCTAAAGGTGTTTACTGTTGTAGTAGTAAGTGAAGAAACATTGCTGTGGACCAAATTGTATTAGATTAAATTACTCAGTCTTTGTATCAGTTGTCTTAAGTTTTGCATGGGTTTGTCTTTGTTCCTTGCAGCTTCCATTTTGTTGCTGTTTTAAGATGTTGTCATTGTACGGTTTACTTTAACGATAAATGTGCGTGAATTTAAACTAAAATGTTCAGCTCATCGGGGCCCTGGTGGTGCACACTGTATTACAGCTTGACAATATGTGGTGGCTGTGTGCTGACCAAATACTTTGCAGAGAGGCCGCTTGTCACTTCTTGTACTTGTTATGACTGTGTTTTAACCGTTGACCTCCTATCCAAGTACTGGATCAGAAGTAGCATTCATAGAGGCTTGATTAGAGTGTCCCACGAGGCCTTGAGTCATCTTAACCCACAGCTCTAGGGGGGAGGCTGTATTCCCCCTGTGTGTGTGTGTGTGTGTGTGTGTGTGTGTGTGTGTGTGTGTGTGTGTGACTGCATGCTGGCATTTATGCGTGTCTGTGTGTTGTGTAGTGAATGTGTTACTGGATGAGTGTTCGTTATGTGGCCCTGTAATGTCCTTGTTCAAGCTGTCTACATGACTTGTATGTGCATTTGTCGCATCCTTGTTGGTATGTGTGCTGTATATGTGTCCTACACTTGTCCCGTTCACTGTGATTCCTGTACCCCACAGCAGGGCTGAACCTATTTACAGTGTCATCCACAAACCTGGGGACAGCAAGGTGCCCCAGGCCCTCTACAGAGGCTTCTGTCCTTCCCCTGCTCCTTTGTGCCAAGGTCCACTCCCCTTCTCTGGCAGGTACTAACCTAGTCCATCACGCCTTGCTTAGCTAACCCTCCTCTCAGCATCTGGATCTGGCATCAGACAGGAGTAGGGTCAGAGAGGGACGGAAGCCACCTGCCTCACCAGTATGAGGTATGCTGCGCCACATTTGTGCACAAATTACACAAGCAGAAGAAATAGACTGAGATGGCAATGGACAGAAAAAAAGGATGTGAACGAGAGAGGGGGTGGCGGGCTGATACATGTGTTGATAGATTTATTTTCAAGCGTAGCTTTTCTACTGTAGCTTTCTATTTCTATGTTTGCATGTAAATGTTTCTCCACCTCATGTCTACTTTATTGCATTGTATGCTTATGTATGTTGCTGCTTTTTATGTTTGTACGACATACTCATACAACCCATATGCAGTTACTACTTAATCTTTCATAATTTCACACATTGACTTCAGAGCTGAGAAGAAATTATTAACTTATTAATTCTTGCCCTTTGTGTATGTGTTTTGTTTATTTGCTCTGATTTTCATATTTAAAAAAAAAAATTCCCAGAAGTCATTATTGGTCCATCAAATTTCTACTAATATGGTCACATCTATAAATTTAAAACAATAGGGCCCTGTTTACTGCAGTTTAAAATGGAGTCGTACCTGCTCTTCACAAACACATCTCCACAGGAGTGCAGCTGAAAGGGCTTCACGCTCCCACAAGCTGCTCAATTCCATCTGTCAAGAGGCATCGATAAAACTAAGCCTGTGTCTTGGGCCAAGCTACTTTCACTGGTGGTTACTGCTGAAGACAATAATATACAAGATATTTATGGCAACGTGTTTTTTTCACTGTTTGGCATTACCAAATGTGCAAAAGGCCTCCTGTTTGTTGATTTTGTTTCACTTATTTGTTTCACTTAGTTATTACATTATGTCCACTTGTCCATCGTGCATCACCTTGTGGATGATTGCCCTAATGTTTGTTGTGTTTTTGCTGAACGTAGTTTATATAGTGTACCATATATGCCTTGCACTGCGTTTTTCTGTGTGTGTGTGTGTGTGTGTGTGTGTGTGTGTGTGTGTGTGTGTGTGTGAGTGTGTGTGTAAGTGAGAGAGAGAAAGAGAAAAGGACGGATTTTGGTCTTGGCTTTTGGCTGTAACTAAAAGCAGGTTTAGACAGAAAGAAGAGTACAGGAGAATGGCTACCCAGCGCAAACACTCTACTTTGCACCGTTGGAATGTTTTGCCTGCTGCTCTGTGTATGTAAATATAAACACAGAGCCTTGCTGTTACCATAAATGTAATGAGAAGTAAGAGCCTGATCCGGTACGGGCCGGCAGACCAGTAGCAACAGACAGTCCTGCAGCTGTCATGATTCATCTGTACACTGGGAAAATCAGGCCATGCACCCAGGTCTTACCCCTCTTGTCACCCAAGCTGCCAGCACCAATCACACACACATACTGTACCCTGAGACATTTGCTCATAATGTGCTGACACATACGAGTGCACACGCAGATATGCAGGTTTTAATAGCAATGCGCAAATATGACACAGACACATACCTGTGGGTATACATCCTGCACACCAGACAACTTGTAAATCAACAGTGCAAATGAGAACGGCTTACATACTGTGACTGTGTGTGCACCTGTTTGCCCCTAGTGTGTTTGGGTGTCATGTCCGCTGTATAATCAAAAAAGGAGTGGCATTATCTCTGAGGACATCATGGCAGACTTGATTCCCAATCTCAGCAGATGAGTATCCAGCTGCATCAGACTGACAGACAGATAGCGGACACCTCCATCCCATCCAGCCCCGGCAGCTTCCCCATTGGCTCCAACCGTGAGGGCATATTTTAGATGGATGCTGTAGTAAGCACAGGCTTTCCGCAGAAGTGGAGCAGGCTGGTTGTGAGGAGTGAGTCAGAGCTTGTATCGTCCCTCTGCCCATCTGCACTTCCCCCTCAGTGGTGTCATTGCAGACACATCCCCCAAACAACCCCTCCCCCTCCTCCATCTGATATTACCCCCATCTTCTGGAGATATGTCAGTACTGTACATAGCCCCTCTGCATCCTTGTCTCTGGTCATGTTGGACTCTATAATAGATAAAACGTGTGTTTAAATGTGTATTGTTGGTGTAAACATGCATGTGCGCAGTGGTGACAGTGTTCGAAATCACTAATCAAAGCAACTCCCCTTGGCTGGTCCTATTAGGGCTGCAGTTATACCCAACAATGCTTCTCGTTAGGTCGCTTTGTTCAGGCAAAGCTTGTCAATGTAGAAGCCTGTTGACTGCAGCTGCAGGTGAGCTAATCGGTAACTTAATGTGTCACACTCACACGCACAAACACAAAACCTTTGACTGGTCAGTGCAGGAATTCAGTATATAATATATCAATGATGAGGAACCTTGACCTTTGGTTGCTGTAAAAGCTTCAAAAGCAAAAGAAGAGTTTAAAATAAAAGTAATCATAGCAGATTCAGCTAAGTACTCGTTTCAGGTGTTAATCATTCGTCACTCCATTGTTATTCTTAGGCACAGTGAGAGGCATTATCTTAAACTGTCTATCACCTTGGCAGTGAAGACATTTTTTCCTTATGTCAAATTAGCAGAAAATAGCAGGCCACGAAGAAGAGGCAACCACAGAGAATCTTTGGGAGAATCTTTGGCGTTATCAGTGTACACCACTATACATAAGCTGATGTGATCCATTTGGGGAAAGGGAGAGATAAAGTGCACCAAGAGATTGTGTCTGTCTGTGGAAAATGGCGTCCATCTGCAGTGTCCACCATTAATCAGCCAAGCAGAGCCAATTACTGGGCTGAGTCCAGGGCAGTTTGACCCGCTGAACCCCACAGCCCAGATATCCATTCACAGCTTTAGGAGTGAGCTGTGACTGCGTCAGCCAAAACACTGAAGCAGACAGGGAAAATATATTGGTGGGGAAGGTGGGTGGGTGTGTGTGGGGGGTCTGAATTAGAGAAAAGAGTCACAGGAGAAATGGCTGGGCAGAGAAAGGGTTTTTAATGCTCTGTAACTGTTTACATTCCTGGCAAGGATGAAAAGGCAAAGGGGAGGGAGGGAGTTGAGGCAGGTCTTATGATAGGGAAGGAGGACTTGATCCCTGCATTTAAATCTGTTGGAATTCATTCCCATTTTTCATGAAAATGTCCAGGCAGGCTACGTCTGATGGAGTGTTTGCAGAAATACACATTCTCCTTCAGAGAGCAGCACCAATTGTAAGATAACAAAAAGACGCTGGTCTTATTTAATGCGTCCAAATATTCCACAGTAGTCAGGTCACTATGGACTACTAGGACAATAAGGGAGTCAAATTAAAGGCCTGAAAGTCGTGAAAGTCTGTTCATGAGCTCAGTTTTGTTTACACTGATAAATTAGCAAGGAGCTTCTCGGAATCTGTCTGTCTAGTCTCCAGAGGGCCAGGCTGACAGACAGGAATGCTGGTGTGCTTTACTAGAGTGGGGTGGCGGGGGCTGGACCTGAGGTAGCATCAGTGCAGACACAAGGGGACAGCACTATGTGAAGGCAGTTCAAACTCGGATAACCTCCAGTTCGACACATGCGCCGAGTCATGATGTTCTTGTCTAATATTTATGTATATTATTTTCTTATTTTTCTTTTCTTATTTTGTTCTTGTCTAATATGCAGTCCTGGTTATTCCACATGTGAGCAAGGGGTGAGCAAGGGCCTCTTCTTGGAGATTTGAACAAAGATGATTTGCGTGGGAGCGTTAGGGTTAAGTGTTAAGTCTTGCCTTGCTGGTGATGATGGGGAGAGAGCGTTTGTGACAGGCCAAAGAGGAGCTGTTTCCCATCACAGCACACAGGGATGAGATAGGGAACAACAGGCCCCAAACACAGAAGATTCTAAAATTATAGCCCCTTCTCTCAGTGGAAGGCCAGAAAGGAAGAGGGGTCGAGGAGTAACGCTGAGCTGAGCGATGTGCCATAGCCACAATGTTCACAGTCAACATCTCATCTTCCATGTCGCTGGTGAGGAGCCGCACTGTTAGGAAATGCTCTTTCAGAAGCAAGGACCGGTTCCGGATCCTAAGGTAACCATGGAGATCTGTGCGCCTCGTCGAGCTGGGATGAAAAGCTCAAGATTGAAAGCGAGGTTATTTTTAAGCTTAACTCATTTGAAGGGAAGTCATTGTTGTAAGCATATTTAAAGGCATTTGCCACCTGCTATTTTTATATTTTAGGTTTTCATCTCTTGTGCTAAAATGATCTAAAAGGCTGCAGCAACAATCTAAAAGCAAGAACATAACAGAGCAAATGTTTTAGGCTTTGTCAGTACAGTCATATTGAATCTGTCCCTCATTCTGCCTTATAGAAACTGGTTTTAAAGAATGAAGCTATTGTTGCTTGTGATGTATCTTATTTAGTGGTCTTACAAATAGTCTGCCTCTAAGTTTGGTTAATTTCAAATAATAGTAATTACAGTTTAATAAACTTTCTGAAGTCTTTCTATAGGCACTGTTTTACTGTTTAGGACTTTCCAATGCTCGAAATTTGGTGGATTGGAGCAATCAATGCTTTTTCCAGTCAGTCATGGGTATAATTCTGAAAGTCTGGAATGCTACCTCGGCTGCCATCGATAGGAAAATAGTCTTAAAAGCAAGTTAGAGCGCAGCCATTAGGGACTGAGTACGAATTGTTCCTGTAGACCGCAGGCTGAGTACTGCAAGAGTAGACCACTAATGGGAACCATGCAGTATTTTCTGTTACGAGAGGAAAATGTGTGTCTCTGCGTGTGGTGTGCCTATGTACGTGCATGCATGCATGTATGTTTATGTGTGCATTTGTATATAGAGTATGTGAACGCGTGCATGTGTTTGTGTGCAAGACCAACAGTGGGCTTACTAGAGTGTGTGTGTGTGTGTGTGTGTGTGTGTGTGTGTGTGTGTGTGTGTTAGCACTCGTGTGAAGTGTGTCCTCAGAGGGCTTTTGCTGGACCATAGCAGCGGTTTGGCCTCTCTAGCATCTTAAAACTGAGGCAGTCTGAATAGCCTGCTGGAGGATGAGTCATAGTGGCTAAAGCTGAAGCAGAGCTTCAGCAGATCCATCGAGCAGGAGGTGGCTCATTGTGTTTGCGTACATTAATATGAGTGGGTGGGAGCGCCATGCAAAGCAGAAAGTTCTGTAACTAGTAGATAATGCTGCTTGTTTTATTGCATTCATTGTATATATTGCAGAACTATTTGAGTGTTATTCCAAATTGTCTTATTATTTCTATGATTAGAACATGATTAATACATGGTTAACCATTTTGTTCTACTAGTTATGTGGTCCTGTCGATTGATCATTTACGTGCTCTATTTTAAGCACTCACTTTCAAATATATACAGAGTGGCTCTAAAAAGAAGGATCTGCAGGGCTACTGCTTGTGGCTGCCTAAACTGAATGCACTGGACATTTTGATCATACACAATGTAAACCAAAAGATGATGGTTGATGTCTGAAACAGCCTCTGTGTATGTATGCCTCTCTTTATGCTCTTTCAATTTCAGTTTTGGTCTCTCTCTGCCCTTCTCCTTTATGCTCTCTTTCCTGCCCTTCACCCTGACACTGTTGCTCTGTTTGGCAGGGAGCCAAGGAAGGTGTTGCTGCACAAAGGCTCCACAGGGCTGGGCTTCAACATCGTTGGTGGGGAGGACGGAGAAGGCATCTTCGTCTCCTTCATCCTGGCAGGAGGGCCGGCCGACCTGAGCGGCGAGCTGAGGAGGGGCGACCGGATTCTTTCAGTCAGTATCTTAACCTCAGGCTTTCCGTTTCCGTAGTTCTCAGAGATTTTCAGCCAACCTCCCATCAGTATAACAGTGATAATAAAGGTGGCCTAGTGTTTGGAAAGCCAGCAAACACCAGCCGTGCTGAAATGTCCTTGAGCAAGACTTTAAATCCATAACAACTGCGAAAGAGCTTGGCTTAGCTGGTAAATCAAAAAGTATCCAATAAATTACATATTTAAATCCTTTGACTTGTATGTCATAACTCTTAACCTTCTCACAACCCAGTGGTGCTCTAAATATATGTTTTTCAATGCTGTTTGTAGTCTGGAAATATATTGCCACACATGAAAAAGATAAGTTATTCAATCTAAGGGTGAAAAAATGTATTTACTGCAACATGATTGTGTGAACACTGACATTTAAAAATATACATCATCATATATGTATTACATTATTGGTGGTGGTTGAGGCGAGTCCCCCCCACTTCCCTGTAAAGCGCTTTGAGTGTCTATGATAAAGCGCTATATAAATGTAATGCATTATTATTATTATTATTATCATACATCATATATTGTCTTATATTTCAGGACAAGTCATATAATATTACACATTAACGGCAAATCGTATCTCCACTGGCTGAAATGAAACCATCCAGCTTAGGGATAAGCTTTGCTTCATCCAGCTAGACTTGTTTCCACTACAGATATTTAGATAAGCGGCACACCTTTAGTAAAAATCTGGGTTGCCTTTGCTAAAATATTTTTGTCTGTGTGTGTTGCAGGTGAATGGAGTGAACCTAAGGAATGCCACACATGAGCAGGCGGCTGCAGCACTGAAGAGAGCTGGACAGACTGTCACCATCATAGCTCAGTACAGGCCTGAAGGTAAGGCCATACTGGCTTGTCTCACATGAGTACTTCATGATATTGTGCCAAAATGGCATTTTAACTCACAGTTTTGATAGGCTACATTGGAAAAAAAGTTAGAATTAAACTAACATTTTCTAACTGTTAGATTTCCAAAAGTATTATTGAGTAGGATTAGTCTATTAGGTATTGATTTCAATGCTATTCAGTCCCTACTGACCACCCACCTATCACTGTCTGTGCGGTGTCACCTCCAAGTTCCCATTAAATCTAGTGCAACCAGTACTTATATGCTTGAATAATATTAAATTTTTTTGTTATTATTTGACAATTTTTGTTAGGATTCGAGCAAATTATAAACTAAAATATTAAAGCTCTTAAAACTAGATTTGAAACAAGGTCCATCTACAAGACATGACCACAAAATTTGTAAGTAATGCAGGACCTGCCATTGTTGACATTCTACAGTGGCGCAAACTCCCTATTAATGTTTTAAATAATCATTTTAACAAACTGACACACAGTGAACCTTCAGGTTCAGCAGTAGCCGGCTTTGAAAAAAGTTTCAAAAATGTCTTCTGTGGCTCTGGAGGTAGATTTAAAGTCTAAGAAAATTATCCAGATTATGTCATCAGCGTTATCTCAATTTTGGCTTAGAGACTACATTTATAACAGAAAACCTGCAAACTAGAGGCATCACTTTTAATAAAAAATTCTTACCCAGAGTTAGAGGAGAACATTGATTGCACCCCTGTGACTGCACGGTAAATATGATGACAATGCTAGCAGGAGGTTAGCTTAGCTTAGTACAAAGACAGCAAACAGGAAACAGCTAGCCTTGCTCTGTCCAAAGTCTTAAAAAATCCACCTTCCAGCACATTTAAAGCTCACAAATTAATATGCTTTATGTTGTTTGTTTAGTTTGTACAAAAATCAAAGTATAAAAACAACACAGTGAGTCACTTTGGTTGCCACTTTACATTGACAACATGACTCAAAAACATAGTCCAGCACATAACCCCCTGTGAAACCACTGTTGGTTTATACACTTAATTTTTGTGCAGATTAAACAAACATGATACCGTGTGCTTTAGAGCTTCAAAATATTTTTTACGATTGGACACAGCCTGGCTAGCTGTTTCCCCTTTTTTTTACAGCCTTTGTGCTAAGCTAAGGTAAGCGGCTCCTGGCAGCAGCTTCATTTACCATATATAGTGGTATCAATCTTCTTGTCTAACTTTTAGGTAGAATGCTTTTTATATACAGTCTATGGTAGAAAGCAAATAAGGGCATTTTCCAAAAGGTGTACCTATTCCTTTAAAACGCGTGGGCATTTAAAGGCGCTCTCAAGTGCATTGTGGGTAATGTAGGACCCAGAGCTTTTGGAGGTTATTGGCTCATTCTCGCCAATAACAATCATGATATCTCAGCCTCTACTGTTTTGATTTTGGCCATTTTTAATGTGTTTCTCACAAGTCCACCACCTTTACGAAAGTGCAATACTAAATCACTGGAATACCCATTTAACGTTGCAACTATACACCCGATCTACCTGCTCCTAATAATGAGGGCAGCGCCGCTGACAGGCTCGCCTTCACGAGTATTCAGGTTCAGGGGCGGCACTTGTGTTAGCAGGCTCAAGTGTTGAACCAACTGCAAGGCGGGCAAACGAACCGCTGTTGTCCTCCCCTGATCCAACTCCGAGCCCCTGTGAGTTCGCTGCTGTTCTTGGACACAAACCCGGACAGCGATGGGACGAAGAGACTGAGCGGAGAGTGCGAGCTCTACCAACGTTACTCAATATTACGACACCGGAGGAAAGTTTGAAAGGGTTGAAAACCGAAGGTGGGAAACTTCCAACTTTTATCTGTCTACCAGCCTGTGCGGATGGGGGATGGGCTCGAATACAACAGCAGCAGAGCAGAAGCCGCATGAACTCCCTAATGGCTGGATGAAGAAACAACCGGCTGCGATAGCGAAATAAAAGCCACCGTTTCATTTAATTGAGGTGAGACGAGGAAGGAAGATCGCGGGAAATATTGATACATTAAAACGGCAATAAACGGAGTCTTTACACTGGAAAACAGGGTTATCTTCTCTGCTAAGTTACTGTACCGAGATTGTTGCTCTTCCTAGCTGTAACCTGTTGTTTTACTCCATTAATAACGCTACTGTCTAAAAGTGTACGTCCCCCTACATGTGTGAAAGAAGTAGCCTTCTTCTAGACACAACGCAGACTTTAAAGTTGGAAGTGGCTGTTTTTAAATCAGCCTTGAAATGATTGAAAAGTTACCATGGCAGGCATGTGATAGCCTCGCCCCTCCTGTAGTTAATACAACCACTGTTATTGGTAAACCTCTGTCATTACCTGGAATGCGATTTTTTTTTTCTTGTGCTGCTTTACTGTTCTTATGTAACCTAAACATTTTTTATGTGGGGAAGCACAGGCAGGTGTGTGTCAGCTTTGCGGTGGTGGTGGCCTCACCTGTGAAATCTGAAATCTCTATGTCACTGCCACACCAGACTTTGGACATACAACTACAAGTCCATTTTTATGCTGACTAAATCAGAAGTTATGCGTTGGCTAGCCTGTCAGTTATTTTCTAATGTAAAGAGAATGACGCCACTCTTTCTTGTAAATCATAGAGTAGCTGTGCATTACATCTAATCTGGCAATTGCAGTTTATCTCAGGGTTTTTTGAAATTCTTTGAATGTGTACTTGAGCATGCTGCAGTAATGCTATAACAACAATGGGGAGGATATTGTGAGCTTTAGATGTAGGCTGCGTTCTCAGGTTGGACTATGACAGGAATGTGAAGGGGCATAAGTTGTAGCATGCTCTCACTTCATATTCCTTTCTCTTTCAATAAAACGCAGGCCTTACATGTCCCAATAACTCTCCAAGGTCATTGAAATTGAAGTGGAACGGGATCAGTGAATTGGCACAGAGCTAAGCTAAAGAAAGACCCGGGCTGAGATCAGAACCGACAACACTGCCATAATAGTTTTTCCTTCTACTACAAAATGTTGATTATAATGCTCCATTCTTGTCTATGTGAGTTGATGTTGTCTGGCATACCAGCCCAATCAGGCAGCATCTTGAATAACGATGTGGTTGGTTGAAGGGGACCTTTGTTTTCCATACCAAATCATGCTTTTCAGCTCTGCGCCCCCTTTGCAACTCAGCGAAGGGCAGTTATCTTGTTTGTGTACAATGCTTAACTTACTCTAAACACACGAGCCGAGTGCTGGCAAATTATTGACTTCCTGCATCCCCACTGGTGACCTGAGATCTGTCGCCAGTAATTTGGCTGGCATCTTAAAGTGGTGTGTGACATCTTGTTCGTTTGAGTTTGGTGCAGAAGGAACCCCAAGTGAGCTGTACAAGGACAGTCAGTCAGGGGGAGGAATGCTAGTTTATGCAGGGCAAACTGCCTAGAGAGTATTCTCCGGGGCCAGGGCCGGGAACCAAGCGTCCACAGACCTCTGATGGAAGGCCAGCACTGAAGACTACAAGAGGACGCATGCTGCAGAAGGAGCCCCCCCACCCCCCAACTCTCAGTGGCTCACTGGAGCATCACCAAGTCTTTAACTCGCACTCAGCTTGAAGGAATGGAAGTCAGGGGTGTATATCCACATGCTGCTTTGTCCCACTATCAAGGAGAGTAATTACTCTAAATTCTTTGCATGTAGGAAATGGAGAGAAGGCCGTGGAGGAAATGTTAAACCCAGTGCGCCCTCACAAAACTCACACCAGTGTGCATTGCAGAGTTTGTAGGAACGGTTTAGCCAGGGTCTACATGTTCCTCTTGCTGTACATTATTAGGGAGGGGGGTTGTGTGTGTCTTCACCGGATCGACTCTCCCTGAGAACATAACACACTCTCACATTACAAGTACATGCC
>JAPMOB010230475.1:1756-36863 GCA_029875015.1 Lepomis gibbosus
CCCCTGCACCCCTTTTTAAGTGCTGGCAGAGAGAGTGTGTCTCAGTCCAGGACCTTTTCCTCCTCTTGCTCCTGTTGTTTTCAGTTAGGCCCACTTCTCGTCCTCTACTCCTCGCTCTTCCACCCTTCGCTGCTCTCACACGGTGTCTCCTCCAGTCCGTTCACTTTTCCACCAGTCCGTCGTCCTCTGTGATGCCCTGAGCTCGGAGCTCTTCCAGGACGTTGTCGAGGTGTCCGGGGTCGGGGAAGCCGTGTCCTGTCAGGTTGGAGCCAAACTCTGTCTTGTGGTGGACCTTTAAGGTGTGAAGAGCAAAAGTGTCTCAGTCTTTTGTTCCAGTGACATCACACCTGATGTGCACCTGATGTGCATACATCTCAAACTGCAATCCATCCCTGAGTTACAGTCGTGTGTGTGTGTGTGTGTGTGTGTGTGTGTGTGTGTGTGTGTGTGTGTGTACCTCGTTCCAGATGACGGTGTCAGACTCTCCTGTAGTGCTCGAAGTACCAACTGAGAAGATCAACCTGCGGTCCCACGCCACCAGGAGCAGTCTCAGTACCTGACGGCAGGTTTGAGAAAAGGTAAGGACAAAAGGTTTAAAAATTTTAAAAATACCTTAAAAAACAAATCTGCATCACGAGCTGATCTGCATAAACTGACGGAGGAAACTGTGGACTGGGTTTACCTTGCGTCCTTTCTCGCTGTCTGGGAGGTAGCAGTGTCGGGGAAAGCCTCTGGCAGTGAAGGGCTTCCCTGGGTTCGGATGCTCTGGTCCCTGAAATGAGAGGAATTAATATAAGTACGCACTAATGCTCATCAACCAAAACTCTGACCACCTATTACCTCATACGAGACTTAAACTACTGCTGTCAGCCCGGCCCCTCTCGAGTACCTGAATGCCTGGTGGTATGTTGTAGATGATGCGTATGGTTTTGCAGTCAGGATGCCCTGGTAGAGAGTGAGGGATGACGTGATACTCCATCTTTCCTGCCGGTTGGTTGCCTGTCTTTACGCCGTAGATGGTTTTACAGGTGGGACACTGAAGACTGAAGAGAGGTGATGGGTCATACAGCCTGTCTGTTAAAACGCTGAGACAATGACGAGTAACGATGTCTGTCTCTGACCTACCTGCCGTCCTTGTTGCCGTTATTATACATGGCCACCAGACACTGGAAATGGTACTGGTGTCCACACTGTGCCAGTCGCCCGACTGACTCCGCCCGAGACACAGGCCCCACCCCTGGACCTTTATATCCGGATGGACCCCCCAACGGCTCCATACAGATGGTACAGTCCTGGGAAAGGCAAAGAAAGCTCATCATGAAAACCTCATCCCTCTGTTTCATTGAGTGTGAAACCAACATGTGAGTTAGTAAACACTGCCCGTACCTCCTCAGGTGGGCTTTTTACTTTCTGCAGGTACTTCTTCACCACCTCCTCGGGAGTTTTACCTGCAGAGAGAAAGGAGAGGGAACAGAATGTGATGTGATGATATAGAGACTTTAATCAGGCACATGACGATGTACAAGATTTAAAGATAGAGGCATTTCAAGGACAGATCAGTTAAGACCAATGCACTTGTGGAAGCACACTATGGTGTTCCTGGGTCTCTCTGAGTGCTTACCCTTGCGCGCCTGTTTCTTGGTGGTCTTTCTGCAGCAGTGGCCAAGGCCTGGCACGGGTTTGATGTCGCTCTTGCTGACAGGCGGAGGGTGCAGCACGAGTTTAGGGGGCCTGGTCAGGCACACGGGCAGAGCGGCTGCACTCATCAGGATCCCTGTGATCCCTGAAATACAGCACAGAGGAAGTCTGGCTAGAAGAGACAATTCCAAAAGGAAACAAATCAAACTGTCAGCTGTCTCTATTTGTGAGCAGGGGCTGGGGAGTGTTTGTGATTTACCGGCCAGTGCAGGGTGAACAGGACTGGATCCGTTGAGGTTCTTCACTGGGACGGTGGGTACACTGCAAGAGAAGACACAAGCTATTTAGTTCATGTGTTTCCACACAGGCCTTACAGTGACTGTCGAATCCCATCAAGCTCGAGAGGAAACCTGGAGACTCCACCTAACGGATACTCACTTTGAAAAACAGATGACTGTCATTTTCACACTCAGAGCTAAATCAAAATTCAAAAAGACAAAAAAAGAGACAACAAGCGAATGATACTGGCTAAATAAATGAATGAGACTCCTGTCAAATATTACCAAAAGAGACAAAACAGAAGGAAAAAAATGATCAAAAGGCGACTCTCCCTCTGTATCCTTCTGTCTCTCCTTGTCTCAAAGTGTACTACTTTGTTCGTTGGTTAGAGTGTGTGTGATTACCCCGGCTGTGTGTGTGTGTATTTATAAGAGCTAATCCACGGAATCACCATCTGCTTAGCGAGCTCAAAGAGATGGACGTCACACAGCTGCTTGCTGGGGATTTCCTGCTTCGTCACAAAGTCCTTCATCATCATCTCTACGTGACAAACACACACGCAGACTCAGGTCATTTGTTTTTAACGGGATGGTATAGCAGTTTACATCCAGTCTATTTTTAGCTATAGTTTAAGCTTCATTATTGTTACGTTTGAGCTATACTCTGCAATAAACACGACGTCTGGAACATTTTGGTGGTTTTTGTCTTTTTGGTTTGGTGGTTATGAGTCTTGCATGTTATATATGAGGCTCTGTTCACAACTGGCATTATATGTGGAGGAATGCTTAGGATTATATAGAGCAGCTGGCACTGATGTCACGGCCTCTTAGCCTGTTGACAGCTTGTGATCACTTGTTTGACAGTCTGAGTAATTTCATTTTCTTCTTTGGCCCAGTATTCATTTTTAAATCTTGTTGTAGGCGCTATTAAATATAAGTTTGTAACCATAGCAACTAGGGATGCACCAAAATAAAAAATTCTAGGCCGAAGCCGAATATAATGAAAAACTTTCCCCAATACTGAAGGATTTTCACATTTTTTACGTTTGTTTTTTTACCATTGCATAAATTAAATAGTTAAATTGGGCTTTTTCCTCAGTGTTTCTCACAGGATTTGGAGACACCATGTTAGGTGGGTCTGAGGCCTGAAAGGGTCCCGTAAAGTAAATTACAAAAGTCCATTTACTTTTAATGGGTCACATGTAATATGTTTTATACTTTCTATGAATATAATCCAATTAATCAAATTTCCATCCTGTATAGACACCTTATTTTGAAAACCGGACGTTGTCGCATGTGTTTCAAAGCAGGTCAGAACAGAGTCTGCAAACGGAGATTTTTGTGTCTTTCTCAGACACTTTAAAATGTTTCCACGCTGCTGACATGTCAACGTAATTGTTCAGTAAAATTTATTCGGTCTTTTTACTTATCAGGCCGAACACCAATAGTGCTTTTTTGCTTTTTTTTTTTTTTTTCATGTCTGTGAAGGTTCTCAGTCTTCCAGTCATTCAGGTCATAGTTATCCAACGAAGGTTGAGATCAAAGGCAACTGGACTTTGCAGAAGAAAAACTAAAAGACAGAGAACTAAGAAGTCTCTTGGGATTCGTCTTCTAGTTTTTCTACTGCAAAGTCCAGTTGCCTTTGACCTCAACCTTCGCTGGATTCAGTGCATCTCTAATAACAACGTGAATGGCGTGGCAACTATCATTGTGGAAGAGACGCAGATCGTCTACGCTGGCTTCAGTCCTAGTTTTAGATGCTACAAAAGGTGTAAACACCACTTGGTTGGATGTAGCTAAGCCTGGCAGAGCTGCCCTAGTCAGTCCTAAAATGACTGCTGGTGGGGAGGAAACAAACTGCATCTGATGACAGATCTGCGTTTAACAAAATGTGAAGATCGGCTCTTTAAACAAATACTCAACAGAAAACCGGTCCATATAACACAACACCGCTCCACCAACTGAGCCTCTCTTACCACCTCACTCATACTAGCAGACTCATACAGGCAGTGTGACAGACAGAAGGACAGGGTGATCTGTTGTTTCCTGTTGTTGGTTTAGCTGTAACAGGCTTTCTATCAGCGCTCTAAGCCGCTTTTACTTAACCCCTCTAAGAGACGACACGTGAGTGAATAACTCACTTGAATGAGTGTGTAAGTCTGCGGCGGTATGGATACGGGAAAGAGTGGGAGAGAAAAGTGCGAGTAGAACAGTAAACACACAGGGTGAGGGGTGAACGTCAGAAAGCAGAGGTGTGCTCTGCTAGTAAAACAAAAGAATAGATGCAGGTGATACTGATCCGCTGTGAGCTTCTAAACACACATACGTCACATGCTAACACATCACAGGGCGATGAGAGGCGAATAGAAAACTGATACACGGAAAACACTGGTGGGTTTCCTCTTCTGCCTACAGCTACCATACAGCCGAGTACCACAGGTGAGTAGAGCAGCAGGGGGGAAATCACACGACACATTAAATCCATCTACTGTTTACTTTTCATTATTAAACATAAATATCATCCCCACATCTTAGTATTGTATACACACTGATCAGCCATAACATTATGACCACCTGCTGATCTCCGAAACAGCCCTGGCACCTCGAGGCCATGGACTCCGCTGCGTGTGCTCTGCGTGACACCTTTCTATCAGAACCAGCATCGCCGTTTTCAGCAGTCGTGTGGATCGGACCACACGGGCCAGCCCTCGCTCCACCCCACTCGCATCAATGAGCCTCGGCCACCCATGACCCCGTTTGCCGGTTCACAGCTTTTCCTTCTACAAACTGCGTATCCACTTTCCTCATGTCCATAAAAATACCTGCAGTCATATTTATTCCAGCATCCTTTGCATGCTGCTCCATTGCTACTACGTTTTTTGTTTCTGTTTGTGTGTATGTGTGTCACTACATGGTAGTTTATGTCTGTCTTTTTTTTGGTTGAGCTTGTTGTCCTGTTTGTTTTGTCCTGTGATTCTGATTCTTAGGATGTTTACAGAGAACATGTACAGGCCTCTGCTCTGCCCGCCTGTTTTGGGAAATGACGTGAAAGTGATAATAAAGTCTTAATCACACTTTAATTATCGCTGAAACGTCATTTTTCTGAAGGTGGACATGTTCATACATGTTTTGTCGCTACAGTCAAAGTTTGGGCTGTGCATGCAAAACACCCTCATGGGCATGGCCAGGTGACAAAAAGTATGTCATGTGAAGTCTCAGATGCAGAAAATCTAGCTTTCTACCTGGCGACCATAATAAAAGTAGACAACTGTTCTTTAAGTGATATTGTGTCAGTCTGTGTGTTGATCCTCTCTCTGCTCTGCGTCTATTGCTCAAATTAGTGACGCAGATCTGTGATCTCTGTTTGTGTTGTGTACGTCTTCTCCTGTCCTCTGTCCACTCCTGCAGCTCTGGTTTCCCTTTCCCACCACAGAGCAGGACAATGCAATGCAATCCTTTCAAGCACAACATGTCACTGACATGACAGCGGTCTTTACTAGTTTGTTCAGAAAGGAAACAATCGCCTCTCACATAACGGTGTCGTACAGGTTACAATGTCACACCTTGGCCTCGTCTCCCGGTCAGTCAGAAACCGGGCATCCAACAACCAAGCAGTGAGAATGCATGTCTGAGTGTGACCACCATCACGTCTCCATCACATCAAATTTCCATCTATCTTGATCAGATTAGTCTGAGCTTCGCTCTGTAGTACGAGAACTCTGCGGTCACGTGTTGTCACAGTAGAGACACTTGTCAACACACGATGGACGGACAGAGAACCTCCTCTGTTATAAATAGGCTGCCTGCTGGAAAACCTAGCACTGGATGATGACAGTGATCACACACACACACACACACACACACACACACTAAACACATGTCTGTCACAGGATCTATTCATATTTAACAGGCTGCTGCATTAGCAAGAGAGGCTTTACAGTACGAGGTAAGGAAGAGAGGGCAGTGTTGAGTCAAGTCTGATCCTGGATTAGCTTCATGTAGCTCATTAACACACTTTCCAGCCGCATCACTGGTGTGCTGAAGACACACATACAGTATGCACACAGCTCACCACTGTCTCTAGATCACACACATTACAAGCAAACAATAGATTGTGAAAGTACTAAAACTATCAAGTCAAGTACTTATTAGTATTCATTTGTTATCTGAGTTGTGGTGTTGGTTCATTAGGTGACGTAAACTGCTTTGCATGGTGAAACTGATGTGACGTGATCTGCACTGTTGTGGTCATGTTATGACTGTTACGCTCAGTCCATTATTACGCTTCAGTTAGTTTTGCTCAAATAACAATATGGCTGCCATAAACAGTTAATGCAAATACTGAGGAAACGGCAATGTGGCCAAGTCAAATATCCAAAAATACAGGACCTGCATTTTTTTTGACAAAGGTAAAATATGTTGCAACATGCTTTGGTAGATGAAGTACTGTGGTGTGCAGGGATGCAACGGCATAATCATGTTCTCCAGACGACAGGGAACATGTTTGTTTGGTACAGACCCCAGCACAAAAACATAATCCAGCAGCCGCACACAGCAGAGACACCAGACAGTAGAGACAACTGTTAAAGTCAAATCTGTCTGTCACGGTCTGCACCACGTGTGTGTGCTTTCACCTTTTAAACTGGCCTCATTCTTCTCATGCATTCGGGGATCTCCGTTTCGTCCAAGGTTTCATTCTGCACACTGTATGTTTCCTGCCTGAGAAAGTGTGAGGTCTCTGTTCCTCTGTCTGTGGTCACAGCTCCCTCTACGGGCCACACCTGATTCACATGAAGCGGCCTGTGAACGAAACAGGTGCCAACACCTTCTCTCTGCCTACTTCTGCTCTTCTGTTATCTCTCTCCCTGATGAATTCAGACTTGTTTCTCTTTTTTTGCACCCCTTCCTGCTTCATTTGCCTTTCCTCAGTATGCCGTCTGTGCAGCCCCCCTCCCCTCAACACACCAGTTTTCCCTTTGTCTCATTCCTGAAATCCCCCATCTGAGAGAGACACAGATTCTTCTCTGCATCGCCCCTTAGGATTGCCAATATTTACTTTTACTGTGTGAGAGAGAGAGAAGGACAATGTGTGTGTGTGCATTTGTTAAATGCTTTCACAGCCGGGCATCTCAGCACATGAGTGTGCGTCACCTCCCTCTCTCTATGGTGTTGGCCTGATTTCTTGCACAGCAGTGTGATAAAACTTTGACAGTTTGCTGACTTGTCTCTTTGTCTCATAACCCCCACCCCATTCCCATAGGCCCTTGTACTGGGTGCTGTCTGAGTCTGAGACTGTCTACACACACACACACACATAAATTGACACCCCCCCACCCCTCCTCACATGTGTGCCTGTGTAGGGGTAGCAACAATGCTGACTGGACCGGTACCATTGTCTAACTCTTCCCCCACCCGAAAAACGTTCTCCATCATGAATATGCTGCCAGTTCAGCATGGCATCTATATGATGGGGTATCCCCTCACCCCACCTCCAGAAGCCCACCTACCATAATAAATACTGTGAGGAGTTAGTAAAACTGGGAGAATCATATTAAAACTAACCCAAAATTCTACAGGCTGCTAAAGGTAAGTGGAACCAGAGAAATGCAGAGAAGGAGAGGAACGAAAAAGAACATGAGCAGAGCGAGGGGAAAGAGACTAGAAAGAAGAGAGACTAGCAGAGGCTCGGCATTGTGCTGCTAATGCGACCCAGGCTTGAGTAATCCAACAAAGGTTACTGTGGAGACCAACAATGAGGCTCTGAGGGGCCCCGACTGCTGAGACGCGACGGGAGAGGAGGGAGAAGAGGAGCCAGGGTAAGAAAGGAGGGGGCAGGGAACGAGCGACCGGGTGGAGGGAGGGGGGTACTGCCAAAAAAATCTACATCTCTAAACTGTCTGACATTGCTTTCAGTGTGAAAGTGATTGTCTGCAGGATTTTTTTTTTTTTTGCCTCTGGTATGGAACAAAATCTTAAAATGCATCACTTCCTGTGCAGGCTTTCTCACAAGAAAGGAAAAACACACACCTGTGTTAACCCACAAATGTGCAGGCTAATCACTTTAATCAGTGTTCCATATCATGGAACATTGAATAAAAAAAACATTTAATCAAAAAAACTAGAATAACATTCTTATTCTAGTTTTTCTTTCCGGTTACAGTACTGACAAATCTGTTTGAAGAGTTGTGACCAGAAAGTTGATTAAAATCAGCTTGTGTGGGTTACTGAGCAATACTTTCCCTTCCTCTGTATTTCTGTGAAGCTGGAAATAACAGCAAGTGCAACCAGTTAAATGCTGCCGCTGCCATGGCAATGTGCTCAAGTATGTTTAAAAATGTCCCCCTCTTAGTTTAGTGTGTTAGCATATTAACATCAGCTCATTTGCACTTGGTGATTTGGTCATAAAGTATCAGACAAATTGAAATGTTGACCGATATCATGTCACTAGGCCTCGTCCTCTGGGGACCATGAATGTCCATCCATCCCAAAAATTTTGAAACATTTGTGTGTGGACCAAAGTGGTGGAGTGACTGAAGACCAGCAGAGAGACATTGCTTTCCAAAGCAAATATGTTTGCTGTATATGTTCATCTTGGCAAAAATCCCTGATCACTTCAGCAGCTTTGAAATGAACTTGATACAAAACTAAAACAGATCCTAACAGATCTAACATCAGAATCCACTGAAATGAGTGAAAAAAAGACAGTTGTAAGAGTTTAAAACACACCATGGATATAAGGGCAGCAGGTAGAGAGAGAGAGGTTAAAGGACTTAGTTGGAAGTTTTTAGCTCAGAAGAAAAAGAGAGATGACAGGGAAGGAGGAGGAGGAGGTTAGGGCTTAGAGAATGATTTGAAAAGAAGCAGGAGTTCAAGCACGCTTGGAGAAAAAGAGCCAGAGAGAGCGTTGGCAGTTTGGCAGAGGCTGGCAGTTTACTCCAAATCAAGTCAAGCTTAGTTCATTTGCAAATGTCAATTCACTGTCACCTGCAAGTGGTCAGCAATGTCAGCTGGTTAAATGTGTTTCTGTATTTATGTTTCTGGTTGACTTCATCTCCTCACACTGTCTTGCCATCAAGCAAGAAGACCTCATGCTGCACTGACTGCACAGGCTCACAGAGCGGACAGCCTTTGTAAATGCACTTAATTAGATTTTGTTGGTATGCTGCTGGCATTGAACATGGATAGAAGTGTGAAAGAACAGCACAATAAGACGGCAGGATCTTTAAGTGCTGTTGTGACATCTCACTCTTGCTGTTTCTCCTGTTGTCAGAGAAGTGGGCTTACAGGCTTTGCACATTTACATTTTTGTTCATCCACGTCCCGTGTTTAAAACTAAATTTAAATCAGCGAGTGATTCCTGAGGTCTCCACCGGGGCTTCTAATTTGAGACGGTTATGTGGGCGCCACAGAGGACCCCTCACAGAGCCGTTCTCTGCTCAGACCTTTGCACCATGCATACTGTTGTATGCATTAAATAGCTTTAGAGAGGGAGGTACTGCTGACCCATGGCCTACACACTCATTCCCCTGTCCTCTCCCTCCTTCCCCCTGCTCTGCTCTACAGATGCCACTTCACAGATGGACAACACACAGAAGGCTTGGCTGACTTTTGACACGCGCACACATGCACGCACGCACACACACTCCCAAGAGTCAGTTTAACATTTTATAACTTCAGCCTGGCCTTGCCTTCCTTTCTCATGAAGATTATTTTACTAATCTAAATTTCTTGTTACATACATTTGTAAAAGTGTTTCAAATTTTAAGGTAATCAGAATTCACTGCCTGCTAGTACTGCTGACACGTGCATGGAGGGCGGCTACCACTGAATCTCTTTTGTCTCAGTATTTAAATTCTTCTTCACTGTTTATCTGTCACCTTCATGCAACATCAGTTGTATGTCTGTTTAGGGCATTTTGCTCAAGAACCCAAATATTTAATTAAATCGATAACAATTTCAATGCTAAATCGCTCCGAAACCCAAAGATCCAACCAGGACGCAACAACAGTCCATCCAGTATGCTTTTGCTATTATTTGCATCTTGATCGGAACATTAGGATTTAGACCAAACGTGGTTGACCTCGACTCTGATTTTAAAAACAGCAAAGCAGAGGTAAAGGAACTTTGTCACATTTACATGTAGCGAGATTCATCCTCTGCATTAAAGCCACAACAATAACAATAATAATAAACAATAAACAATAACAATAATAACTGGAATGTTTTTTTTTCCAATAACAATATAACAAATGTTCAATAAATATTCAATAAATGTTTGATTTTATTCACTTGAATCATGCACGGCTTAGGACTTTTTTAAAGATGTTTATTTTTTTGAGGAAAAAGGACTGAAGTGTTGACCATAAAGAAGAGTTTCAACCACAATTAAACATCAGGTTTCTTCAATTTTCACTTACAGGCAAAAATCTGCCTTTAAACTCGAAAGAAATAACGATTTGATACTTATCGTGATAATTATCGATATTGGAAGATTGAAACTTTTTATAGTGAACATTTTTGGCCATGTCGTCCAGCCCTACCCTGAAGGGAGCAGTGGGTAGCCACAGTGCAGGGCCCGGGGACCAACTGAAATGCAGTGTCTGGTCAAACGGCACTGACTGTAAAACCTACCTAACATGTTTTCGATGGTGGGGAAAACTGGAGCACATGGAGGAAACCCACGCAGACACGGGGAGAACATGCAAACTCCAAACAGAAAGGCCGGGACGAGCAGGGTTTGAACCCGGGACTTTTTTGCTGTGAGGCCATAGTGCTATCCACTGCCCCACCGTGCTGCCCAGCAGAACTGGAACTTTATGAATCATGGTTTTTCTTCCTTGTGATGTCTATTGTAGAAATGCGCATTGCAGTAAAGATTAAAATATCATCTAGAGTTGGGCCGTACGTTTTCAAACTGGTTTCATATTCCAATACAGGACCGGAAAAAGCTAATTTTACCACACGCACGCGACCCCCTGAGAGGCTGAATGAGTGTGGCAGCACCACAATCAGAACAACGCCGGTTAAGTCGGTTCACCGACAACACCAGAAGCAGACCCAACTCTAGTGAAATCATCACCTTCATCTTCCCCAGCCTTTGCTGAAGCTACTGGTCAGGGTCTCTCTGTCTTATTGTGTGTATGTTATTTCCTTACCCTGATGCTATGAGCGCTCTGGACTGGGCCATTGCGATCCTCTGTAACGCTGGTCTGCTCAGCCCGGCTAAGCTTGATCTCTGCGGCAATGGGGCATGGCACACTGTTGCCACGGACGACGGCGTGCGCTGCGGCTTCATCACCACCGGCGATGGAGAGGGCACAGGAGAAGGGGGCGTGGTCACCCTGTTGGCAGGGGTAATTAATGTGGCAGTTGGCACTGTGTCGTTGGCTGAAGATGAGGACTGCTTGGTCGGAACGGACGGAGGGATCACGTTTGAGTTGGATGATGGAGGCTGTGGAGGCGGGAGGGATGGCGGAGGCGGCCGGTTGGCAGGCGCAGAGATACCCAGGGAGGAGGTGCCAGCAGTGAGGGCAGCCAGCGACTGAGCAAAGAGCTGGGCGTTCCTCCGCGGAGAGGCGATGTTTTTGGAGATGGCGAGGCCGTGCGGCAGTGTCTGATAGTAGTTGGAGTTGGAGTTGGAGTTCTGCTGCTGTCCTCGTCCCAGAGTGGCTGATTTAGATGGACTCAGAGGTTTGGAGGTGATGGGTGCTGAGTTCTTGGTCCTCTGCATGGTTAGTGAGCGTCTACTAAGAGTCTGTATCCCTGCTCCTCCTCCCCCTGCTCCTCCTGTGTTGGTCTTCACACTGAGGACCAGCATGCACTGCTGGCAGGAACAAGGGTGGCCCAGTCCAGTAGCTGGCAAGCCCCCATTAGGGTAGGCAGAGCTTCCAATCCCCATGCTGCTCCCTGACACCCCAACACCCAGCAGGGCTCCTGTTAGGCCTCCACCTCCTCCTTTGGGTACTGGGAGGGGACCAGACACTAAAGGGAAGGCCATGTCAGCACGTCTCTGAATCCTCCGACACCTCTGGCTCTGTCTGTTCACCTGCAGGAGGTCGGAACAAAACATTCTGGATTACTAGTTAACCTTTACACATCACGAGGAGGATGTCACAGCGTAAAAAGCTCACCCATTTGGTAACACAGGTAAAGGTATGGAAGCTGATTTTATCATGATGTCCATGGAAAGAATTTAAACACACCTGCGTCATGTTCTGAAAATCAATGAGGTAGCAGAAGCCAAGTGGTGTCAGGTCGAGGCAGGGCTGCTGGCGGTTGTGGGCGTTGTCGATGGCGATGGCAACCTCCATGTCGTAGGGCGTCCACGTACCCGCATCGTTTTCCCACTCCCACTGCCAGCCCTGACCAGGGGCCGAGGCCGGGTCATAGAAACTCCTCCGGACCGGACGGATGGTTCCTGAAATAAGAGGAAGAAAAATAAAAAATGTTTGTTTGTTAATTAATTTGCCCCGATAACTTTTTTCAATAGTTAATTTAGATTAATTCCATATTATACACAGCAGTGTAGGCTGGACAACGATGGTACAGTGACTTCTATCACAAGCAGCTCAGCTTTCACAATTTTTTTTTTCTTTTGCACAAATACTGTCAAATACTGTAAACCCCCGTGAAATGTCAGGAAGGTATGAAAAAATAAATACTGCCCAAGCCTACTGTATCATTTCATCAGTGTCTGTTGTTACACATTTAGCTACATGTTCTTTGATTGCAAACACTTAGGCTCCCTGTAAAACTCTGAATAGGACTAAAATGTTACAGTAAATCTACAGATTGAACATTTTGGACATGGGTTTGCTCCATGCTAAGAAGGATGAGGCTGACAGCACCTACGATTTCCAGTCAACCCTTAGGTAAATCCTAAAAACCTCTGAAATGAGAACAGAGTTTTTAGGATGGTAAAATCTTGACTGTAAACTTAATTACTTACTTAATAAATTACTTGATTAAAAGGGTAATTTTGCTATTGTTAAACCTGGAGTATTTTCACACATTTTGGGGTCTAAAGGACTGGTAGGTACAGATAGTTTCTGTGCTGTAGATGCTTCAGATAGCACCTGAACTGGCTGCTCTGGCTGCAACGTATTCCTTCAAGGTAATTGTGCCCGTCAAAATGACGTCCACATGAGGTGCTTCGCTTTGTCATCGGCAGGTTAAACCAGGTGTCTGATAACACCATGGAAAGGATCCCTTCGAGTGACTCCCGGTGACACAGTTTGTTCTTAACAGGAAACTGAAGTCTCGCTCAAGGACATATCTCGCTCTCTCGAGTTTATTGTGTGGGAATAACGTTAGGTAATAAAGTCTTGCGAGAATTTCCTCTATGCACCCAACAAACTCCTCTCCCTCCTTCCCGTCGGCGTTAAGCGCAGCCCTAATTAAAAATGCTGCAAAAACTGTGAGTTGGTTGGGTTTCATTTACCTATAAATAAACAGCCTGCTTGCATGCAGACTGAGACACAGGAAGGGCCTGAAAAAGGCCCTGACAATACGCTTGTGACCACTAATATCTCTGTCTTATTAGTCAGATTTCGCTGACAAAGGCACTACTAAACAACCTGAGCACAACTGAATAAATTCTCAAAGATACAACATCTCTGCCTCCCCAGTGAGAGGGAGGGTGGGAGGAGGGTCCCTAAACCAACCAACCAGATTCTGCTCCAGTCTCCAGGGGTAACAGGCTATTCAGTCGATGCCAGGACAAAGAAAGGAGGGCATATGTGAGTGTGAGAGTGAGTGAGAGACTAGTACAAAGAGGTGATATTGGCAGAGTGGCATCGGCACACAGACATCAAAAGGAAGCGGTTGAATGGGGGGGGGTTTGTTTGACGTGGACACAGAGACAGAGAGAGAATAATCAAACTGAGATATCACCCACTGTATTGTTTGGTCTGTCTATAGTTGTCCAGTAGTTCATTTTCTGGAGGAATACCTAAAAAGATAATCCTAAATATGCCAACAGAGCTCATCGGAGAACAAAGTCTATGTTACAGGAAGAGACGGAAATATACAAAGAGGCTTTAAAATGTGAGAGTTTGTGAAAGTATATGTTCTCTGCTGAATCAACCCAGCGCGGCAGGGAGCACTTGACCTGCTGATTACCATATGAAATTGAATTTCTCTCTCAACTAGAGAGAATGAGTCCATTCACAGTCAGACGAACAGCAGACCGAAGCCGAGCTGCGCTGCTGTCCTTCTGTTTTCCTGATACGGGGAGGAGAGGCCGTTCGTCCTAGCGGCGTCGAGACAGACGCAGCTCCGCACACAGATCCCACCATGATGAGCAAAGATTCAAGAATTTTGTCCCGACATTTAAGAAAGAACTTGCACAATGTAATGAATGTATGTTTAAACCACAATTACACAGTACTGCTGTGGACACAAACAGCTGAAAACCTGTTTGCTGCAGTCAAGGTGTCCGCTCCAAGAGGACAAACCCACGTGGGTTTAGTTTTAAACTCTCCACTATGCTGAAAATAAAATGAATTGTATCATTTTCTTTGGACCTGGGATCAGGAACCTTTGAGTGCTAACACAAAGAAACCAGGCTACAACTTCAAAACCGAAAGACTCTTCTCGCCTCTCATACACGCACACACTTTCTCTCCCTTTCATTGTCTGGTGAGCACAGGAGACTGGGTGTGTGTGTTTGTGTAATCATGTGTTTATGTGAATGCAGGTATGCTAAGGTGTGTCTCATGTCTACAAAAGAATCAACACTTTTCAGATGAAGGGAGGCGTTACTGGTTCTGACAGTTACAGCTGAAGGAATGTGTAGTTTTGCGTTACATACATACAGTATTGTGTGCATGTGTGTGTTCATGTGTTGTCCGTGGAAATACAGCAAAAGCTCTAATCCTGTAATCCTCACAGTGCCACACCCCTTCCAAATTTTTCATCTGTCCGAGCCGGATCAACGCGAGGCCCGCTGCTGCTCAAATGACACACACAGTTGGAATCAAGTGCAACATGTCTGGGTGTGGACACGTTGGATTTATGCAGTGGTCAGACTGTGTGTGTTTGGGCGTTTTTACAAAATGTCCCCATTTTTAAAACATCCTTAATCTACTAAAAAAAGAAAATAGAAAGTCTTTTAATGAAACCAAGAAAACAATCACTTGTGCTCAATAAACTTCACACATCTGGAAGGATAAAGAATAGTCATCATGTTTTTGGACAAGAACTAAAGGCAAAAGTTAGGTGTGAATATAAAGGAGTAGTCAGGGCCCTTAAATTAATGTGTATGAGAGAGGGAGGGAGAGGACAAAGAGGCCTGAGGCAGGTGGAGACTGGCCATCTGGTCTGTATTGTTCTCTCTACCACTGACCCCTCCCTGCACGCGCACACACACACACACACACACACACACGGCTGCAGACTGACCAGCCGGCGAGCACATGTTAGGGTGGGGTCATACTTCATGCATGGCAGGATGGTGTTTGTGCTCAACTCACTTCTCATGAAACCCCCGACATCATTTAGTTTGTGGGAAAATTCAGCAGCCGGGATGAGCCAGCACTTCCACTTCTGCTTTGTTCAGCCACTTCTAGACAGTGACTACACATGTGTGGTGCACAATGTTGTGCATGACTCCATTTCGCACAGGTGTTTTGGCCACAAACGGTTCTAAAAGCTCAAACAGGTCTCATGCACACGTTGATCCACTCTTACCCTCGCAGACTCTGCTTCTCCCACCGCCCTGCTGTGTCCCGGTGAGAAAAGTGCCTGAAGCTCTCTCAACCACTCAACCGCAACCAATTGAGTTTGCACACACACGACCTCTGAGGTAAAAATCAATAGATGCTAAACAGGCTTTCTGAGGATTCTTCCTGAGTTTTGTTTGTTCATTAAATTGGGAACATGTTCTCTGGTGGTCCATTGCCACTAACCACATTAAACTATGTAAAACAGCATTTAAATATGTAAACAGAAGAAATGCAGATTTATGCCTTTAACTGGAAGTCGTTAGACTAATCAAAACATTATCGTTTGATTAATCCATGAAAAAGAACCGTTAGCTGCAGCCCTTCTGTGCTTTAGTGCAACGATCACAAATATGGACAGATTCCGCCACACTTTGCTCAGATCTGAGGAAAGAGCCTTGCCAGTGGAGCTTAGTGACCTTAGTAATGTCTATCTCTGGATCTACTCATGTCAAAAAACAAAGAGACAACCAGAGCATTGGTGTGTCTAGCTGTTACAGTACAGAGAGGCACTTAACAGACTTCTGCTCCTCAGAACACACAAACTTTGGGCTTCCCTGCCCATCAGATTCTCCTAAATCAGTGACAGATACCAAAACTTTGTGACCTCATGCCTTTGAGACTTTGTATCCACCCATCAGAGGAATAATAAGACTCCCATTTGTCATGTTTCTTTCCATTTCTCGCCCTTGAAAATGTACGTGTGTCCCAGTTTGAACCATAGTGATTTCTGGCCTAACCTGAACCCAGCCCAAGACAAACTGGATGGAAGTTGCTGCTATTTTCTCTAATAACTAAAAGCACTTCTCAAAAATAATTAACTAATCACTAATCAACCTTTAACAGAGGGATTCGGGATGTTGGGCGGAAAATATAAAACTTATACATAGCATGTGGGTAATATCTAAAATGAAAATAACATTTCACACCAACAACAGAAAAATCAGAACTGATCCTGAGGCTGAAACAGAGAAGAGAAAATCGAGTCCAGAGGAAACTGAATCTAAACCAGCGGGATCATCTTTTCAAAAGCAGGAAGAGCGATTTGAAAGTGCATGCAACAAGAGAAGAACACGGGCAGACTGAAACGGAGGATGAGCTCACAAATGATCTAGAAGGTCAAGCTGAGTCACCAAGACAAATTCTGCCAGCACTTTCTAATCTTTTTATTAACTTCTTTCAGACACACGCACTTCACTTCTTTTTTTAGTTTCCTTTTGTCTTCACTTCCCCACTTTCCTCCTTACGTCTTCGCTTTCTAACACTGCATTAGTATATTTCCATGCACTTGACAGAGTTTGCGTTGCCTTTTGTTTCCTACATGAATGAAAACCCCCTTCATTCACCGATCGCTTCTTTAAAGCTTCATTTCCATCCGTCTGTCAGGACACTTTTACACCAAAAAAATCTAAAGCTGTTGAATTAATCACTGTGTTGAGTCTACAGCGGAATGTCTTTCTTCATGGCAGCCATAGCTCAGATACACTACGTGAAATATTCGTCAATTATGGCCAAGGGTGAAGCAGCTGTTCAGTTCATAAAATCAACTTAAAGGAAAATTTATTACTGCACTTTCATGAAAAGGGGAAATTACATCAGACACATTTTAATGGCGGATGGTCAAAATCAAAGCAGCAGAGACCATGATGTCTTGACTTTTAGTCCCTAGAATGGGTAAACCCCCCCCCCAAAACTGGATCTTACATTTCCCATAATGCAACAGAGCTGCAGAAGATCCACCACTGTTCCACAGGCTGAGGAGCGCTCCTCATGACAGGTAAACTGAACATGTAAACGTTAACTGCTCCTGGCAACTACTAACACAGCCAGGACAGACACATTACTCACTACTGACTGGTTGGGCCATTTATAGGTTACCAGTTTAATGATAAACCAAAAGGAAAATTCCTGACGGTTAGTATTACTGTTTCAGAGTTTTCAGCCTGACAGTCTGAAGCGTGGTCATATTTTGGTTTTTCTTAGAGTGCTGAGGGAAACTTGATTGAAGAAATTTGTTGCAAAAGGGGGGCAACACTTTGAATGTTATGAGTCATCTCCTGATCACCACCCACTGCTTTAAAGCGAATGCAAGATGAGTTATTACTATTAGCCCAGTGCATGATGAGGGGACTTCAGAATGGGGGACGTGGTTTGTCTGTCTGACTTCCTAACAGCTTGTAAACTGTTGTTCTGCTGCTGTATGCGTCGCGTGTCTGTAGACTCAATTCACCCACTGCACATGACAACACGTTTCGTAGTTTAGTCACTCAACCAAAATATTTTGTTCATTTAAAATCTACGACTGGTTAAATTTGGTTGTAAAAGTGTTCTAACAGGACGGAGCAGACTCCCCTTACAAGAATCCACTGTATGTATGTCAGCTGTTGGGCTCATTGCAGTTACTATCACTGTCTTATTCATCTGTACTTATGTAAATTATGCATGGGGTCACTGCATCTACAATATATTTTATGTTAATGCACGTTATGTGGTTTGCATACAAAAAGTATTGATTACAAGCAGAAAGTGCACAGCGCTGCTAATTTTATTTGTGGTTTTCAGTAGAAAACTTAGTGAAATGATTTCACTGTGTGTATCTGCACATTATAACAATACCACAATAATATTGATAGATGTCATCATTTGTCATTTATAATCGTACCATCAAACCCAATTCATTCCCACCTATCTGGCTGCCTGTCTATCTAAGCACACACCTTCTCTGGCACTACATCTTTCCATTCTTTCCTTTTTCCGTCTTTCCATTTCTTTCTGTCGCATTTCATCTGTCTGCCTCCCCTGTGAGCCACTCTAAACCCCATCACATGAGAGTCATCAGCCACAAGCAATCCTGTACGTGTGTGCATGTGTGCGCTTATACAGGGTCAGTGTTTCACAGCCTGGCTATGGAAAACATTTTACTGGTTTGATTGATGAAGTGTGAGGGTGTTAATTAGAGTAGGTTTAGGTTTGGAGTGTTTAAATTCAAGGAAGAAATTCTGGGGCAATCTGTTGTTGCCCATAGCTACGGTGGGATCCATGATACAGGAACAAACAGTGACATAAATATTTCTTGACATCTTCACAGGCATTCATATACGTCTGCTGCTTGTGTGCTTTGTGGAGCAGGCAGTGAGTGATGTCCCCCACAGGCCTCACAATAACAGTAACCCAACATGCAGAGTTTCACAACAACAGAAAAATACAAGAAAAGCTGCAGAAGGGAGCTGAGGTCAGGAAGAAAGGAGGAAGACAAAAGTGAGAGAAAACAGACCTGGCTGAGATATTGAAAGCAGAGAATGAAAGAATAAAGTCTTGCCTAAAAACCAAATGTTTTGTGGAACAAATGAAAACCTGGATGTATTTGTTGTGAATAGGGCCCAGAGATAACATTTACAGGCAGCTCAAAAAGGCTCTGATGAACCCACTGTCAGCTACCTACAGACAGAAAAAGTTAGCAACTAGCTGCTTAACATAGTGGAGCATTTAGCAGCTAAAGCGAGATACTTCCCTCAGGGTTCTGTGGAGACCAGACCAGCACTCAAAAGATTGAATATTGGACTGGTTACATGTTATTCCATGTTTGTTGGAGAATTATTTAAAATTATTCCTGCAACATGTATTGCAATGAAAATAATCAGAACATTTCAGCAGATACTTGCAGTGTAACAATAACTGTCTATCCTCTTCTACTTCTACCACACTGGGTTCAGCCCTGCCAGCCCTCCACATGTCAGTGGAGAGAGAACACGTGGAAACTACAAAAGGACTATGTTATCTACATGTAATCTGCCATTTCTACTGATGTTTAAATGTATACTAAGTCTGCGTGGCGCAAGATAAACAGGCCTCACACCACGGCTGAGGATTTAACATTGTCAAACTCAGGCAAGAGGTTTATCTATATGCGGGCAAGATGTGAGTACAGATAGATCTGCATGCTGCAAGTTGCATGTGGGTGTGTTTAAAGTGTTTCTTACATTAGAGCATGGACCAGCCCCCCTGACAGTAGGGCTGCAACTAAAGATTATTTTCACTGTCGATTTATCTGTCAATCGTTTTCACGATTAATCGATTAGTTGTTGGGTCGACAAATTGTCAGGAAATGGGAAACTAAAATGTGGAAGTGTTTCCCAATATCACACGTAGCATCCATGCTACTACTAACATGGAATGTGAGGGGGCTTGAAAAAGCCGGCGTAATGACGGGTCTTCTTCACGGCAGTATTGTGGAATCTCTGTTTATAAAGGGTTAATGTTTGCTTCCACTCCCTCCCCCTTTCCTGTCACCACAATCCAGCGGATTGAATCCGCCCCTTTTGTCGTCTATGGGGAGTCCCCCATACAATCCCAGCCTCCTCAGTGCCATGACCCTAACACCCCGGGGCATTGTGGGGGTCGGGGAATGCGTCTCCTTCAGCAGGACCAGCTGGAAAGAGAGGAGCAACATGCTGCAGGAGCAGGAACAAAGTCTGAAAACCGCACCTCAAAGAAAGTGATGAAGTCAGTCTATCAACTTCCCAAGCAATAGGAATGTGTTTCTCCCATGTTTACCAACATGCCATTTACATATGCTTATTGTAATTTATTATTTTTCATTTTATATGTCTCCTATTTTTGTTTTTAAAAAAATCCTTCCCTTCTCTCAGGGCTTTCAGTACAGTTGGCTTTGATTTAGGCATTTCAAAGAGGGTGAAACATTTGCTGGCAGTGTGACATTCATTTTCATGTGGAGCCCCTCCTAACTTTAGCCCAAGTCCCTTCACAACTCGTTTCGTGCTAAACTTGGAAGAGACATCTGACCTCAAAGCCAATTCATGAGATTATTCCATCTTCCACCACAAGCATCTCAGCTAAAGTTGCTACCAGAGCACCTGTTGTTTCACCTTGAGTTCAAAAATCGGGGCAAAAAACGACAGGGCAACACTTTGCTTACTTTCCTCCCCTAATGTAAATGTGCACTGATTGTCTCTGGGAACGTGGGCTACCACACGTCACACAACCACAAACTGTTTCATTTCTGTGCCAGGGGACGCCGGCTTTAAGAATCACTTCCAGCTCCGACCGAGCAGAAAATGCTTCTGCTCTTGGTGCTTCTTGACAAGACATCCTGACATCTGTGGACAGCTGGCTAGCTAGCATTAACTCCCAGGCAGACAGGGGAGAGACGGCAGCAGAATCCCCACACTGTTCAGGCGTCTCCCATGACTTCACCTCTTGTAAGATGACACCTTGTTAACAAACACAAACCAAGAGCGCAAATCACTGTGCACAGTCATTTTTCAGTCCGGCTCTCAAGAGAATGTGGATGACGAATTTAATAACTTACCCAGCCCTAAATAAATCACACGAATACATGTTGAGAAACTCATCATACTGTAAATACAAATCACTGTTTTTTTGGGGGAACCCAACAAACATGTGTGCAAAAGTAGACCCACAGGAACTAATACACTGAAGTGAAGCTGATCTCTGACCCAGCACAGCACAGCAACACTGCTGGCCCAACTCTGTCTTTGACTGCTCTCTTTTCCCTTCTTCATCTTTCTTTCTTCCATTCATCTGACCTTGTAACAACCGGTGACCCCCAAACCTAACAGCCCCCCTCCGCCCAGCCTCCGAGGTCTAGTCTGCTTCTCAAACCCCTCTGACTTTCACCTGCTGTGTGTGTGTGTCTCACAGCCACAATGGGGAAACTCACATCTGTTCAACAAAATCCAACAATGGTGGAGGAGCCATAGTCAGAGAGAGAGAGAGAGAGAGAGAGAGAGAACACAGGCTCCGCAGTTATCACACTCCCTTCTGCAACCACCAGTCCCACTCCTTCTACATCCCCTCCAGGCGCACACTCATATCACTCAATCTCTCCCATGTCAACGCCAAAACCGAAAGGCCCTTGGGATTTTTGCCTATTGACGAAACTAAACACACAAGAGAGAGGGCGGGGATGAGGGAGGGTGGGGGGGCGCTGCAGAGGAACAACAACTAAAGTGAACTCTGCTCATTAAGCCTTGAAATATTCCATTCTTTTCACAGATTCCAGCTCTCCCACCATTGCTTCAGCCGGAAGATGTGTGCGAGCAGTAAGTTTGCTATGTTACACAAGCTCTCTTTGCATTTTTAATCTAATAAATAAACAAAATAAACTGGAACTAATAAACTCAGTACTGTTTTTATCCACTTATTTTACTTATTAACAGAAATATACACCCGTACATCTTTCACCGAAGTGAGACTAGCTGCCTTGTTAACTTATTCACTTCATTCAAACTTAAAGAAACAAAACTCTGAACCCTTAATTCAGAGTTAGAAAATATTCTGTCAGCTAGATACATTCGTGTGTTCTATCTTTTGCACAGAAAAACAAAAAAAGAGAATAAAATTGTGGATGAACTAATAGCTGAGGCGAGCCAATCAGCAGGCTTTATACATTTCACAGTGCCAGCAAATACACAACACGCTGAGGACGCTTCCCAGTCAGCTCGCTTTCATTGGCTGTTGCAGGTTTCTGATCGGAGGCTCCCCAATTTTGATATTTACGAATAGAAATCAGTCTGTAAACCTCTCACACTACAGGATCAACTGGACCCAAAATCAGCCCAATTATGCTCTAGTGTGCTGCCGGCATAAAAGTGGCACTACTAGCTGAAAGGCTAACTGGGGTAACTACCGAACAGCAGCTGCAGTTAGCAGCAGTTAGCGGTTACTTTGGCGTTACGGCTCCAAGTATGACTTTGACAGGTGACCAAAACCTTGCAGTTCTTTCACACTGCATCTTTATCACTGCATCTATGATCAAGATGTGAGCATAAGAAGTGGCATGGAAGTTAGGAATGTTTTCTGGTTGTGTTTAACTGTTTACATAGCTGATGACTGTTAGCACAGCAGGAAAAGACGCCAATAAGTGCAATTGTAACAAACTGTAAAAGAATGTGATTTGTTAACTTTATAACTCAAACTTGACAGCTGTGCATGCTAACGTAGGTTCATTTTAATTTAAAAACCCAATCTGTAATAAAAAAAGTGGACTGGAACTTTAACAAATCAGTCCATGCTGTGACTGTCTTTGCTGACAATAGCACCGCTGCCAGTTCTTTTCTAATCACGCAAATACTTTAAGCAGCAAATCATGGGATCAGCTTACAAACCCCAAACGCAGAGTCCTGTTTCATTCTTGTGTTCCACATTTAGTCAAAACTCATTACAGCTGTCCCCAAGATAAAGCTCTGTTTTCTGTACATGAGCTGGGAAGACTAATCAAACTTCAGTGTAGCTACACTGAAACTACCCAGATGTGGTGCCTTGCAGTCTACATTTAAAATAAATATCTTCAACCCAGAAATTCCAAGGGCTTAGGCTAGGAGGACAGAGTTGGTGTCTTCTGATCTCAAAAGACTCCCCAAAAATCTGGGCGACTGTTGTTGGCCTGTTGCAGGATCGCAGGGCAGATTAGCTACGTCTCAACTAATAGTCTGAATTTCTGAATGTAGGATCCAGACAGAAGCGATTCCACCTTTATCTTTATCGATTCCACACAGCGTGGATACACAGAGGAGTGTTTTGGGGTCAATGATGACTTAAGGAATGAAGGTTGTTGGAAAGCCATGACCATGATCAGCAGCTCACAACAAGCAGATGCAAAATAAGCTGATTATACAGTAATGCACAACACTTTATTAAAGCCATTTATTAAAGCCAGATATAGTTTTGTCCGATATTACAAGGAGATTTATGATCCTGAATTCTCAATAAAAAGCCCAAACATTACATCCAGTCTTTCTTTCGCTCCCAGAGCCTTCCCTGTCTTACCTGTGTCCTGTCTGAACTGGTGCATGGACTGGAGATCTATGATGTACGGCGAGAGCCAGCTGTCCACCTGACCGAGGACCACGCTCCCTCCGCGGGGGTCGCTGCTCCGGATGGCCGCCTCTATCTGGTGGGAGACGGCGGGGCTGTAGGGCCGCCACCGGCCGTGTTCGTTCAGCCATTCCCACACCACCACGGCAGAGGCCAGAAGCATGTTGTTATTGTTGGCCCTGGAGGAGACAGGAGTGGTGAAATACCAGGAGGACACTTATTTGGTTAGCTAGAAGTATCGCTAAGCCCCTCGGTGATGAGTGAGGGATTTGTTTGCCAAAACAGAGCCTGTCTGCTGGAAGCAGAGGCCAGACACACAGCCAACAAACAACCCTCGTTTTATTTCGATATCAATTTTAAACTGGACATTTCTGAGTGTATTTGTCTTTCTCCCCCAGTGATACATTAAAAAGTCCGACCGTACCCCAAAGCTAAAACAAAGCCAAGTTTCTTCTTACATGAAGCCGAGGTTTAGCTAACGCCGGGAGAAGGCGACACATTCTTCTACGAAGATCCGAGCTCCTCGCATGGCCAAGAGAAGAAGGAAGCCACGGTTCTCACTCGACTGCCATTGTTATAACACCGTAGTACGAAAATAAAACAGCGGTAAAGGAAACTGACAATGACAAGACCTGAATAGTGTGGCTTATGTTTGCTAGTCCTCCCTCCAGACACACCACTAGCTTCTCCGGCGACTCGTTTATTTCCAGCGACGGCCTTTCACGTTTCGAGGGATTCTTTCCTCGGTTGAAGAAAGCTCCTCGGCTTTGAGGGGGGAAATACGTTCAAAATATAACGTTTCGGTTGTTCTTATGAAGCGTGAGCTAGATGTCTACATATAAATCCCGAGAGAAGCAGCCTCGGTGGTGTCCGGGTCTAGACGGCAGAGGCTAGTGTGTGTTTTTCTCCCGTAGTTTGGGGCGTAGCATAACGAAATGTTGAGAAAGTAGTGGCTTCCAACAGCGCAACCTCAGTAGTGACTCCAGCAGCCCGGGTCATATCGGAACAGGTTCAACTGGTCTGGATACCGGGAACCCAGCAGATTTACACCACAAACAACTGTGACTAACACACTTTCTAATGTGCATTAGGTCACAAAGGGCAATGCTTTAATGTATTATTATTACTACGATGTTGTAGCGACTCACTTTTATATCATATCTCAGGTTATTAACAGATGCCGCAGGCCTACTTAACGTTAATTCATGAGGGGAGCTCTGGTGCCCTGCAGCAGCCTGAGAGTGCTGACACTGGATTTGAACACTTGGTTAGTCCACATGCACCAGCTTATTCATCTAAAGTTACTCCATCATTTTACTGCACAGAGGGAGAAGGTCCTGAATCAAACATTCACCTGTTGATAGGAACTTCGCGATCCACCCTCGGGGTCCAAGACACTTGGAACAAAATCCAGGATCGACACAGACCTCCTCATGAAGTAAATCTACCCTTTCGTCCCCTCGGCTCCACCATGGCTCTTTCTTCAGGTGGTCGCACAAAGCCTTCTTCCTCGTTATAGTAATGCAAAATCCAAACAGAGAGGCACTAGATTCCTTCTAGTGGGTTACGCACAAGGGCACGTCCATGATGCGCTGAAATAAACTCTGCCATGTTTGTCCTAATGCTATCCTTTCGTGTCCATCTTTACTTCGTTAAGAGGAAACTTGGAATGAGGCCACAGCAACCCTCCCCCTCCCTCGGCTCCTGACCCTCTCCACGCCCAGAAACCCCCATTGTGATGGAAGGCCGACCACCAATAGAATGCAGGACTCACAAAACATATCAAGCCATAAACAGTCTATGAGCCAGAGTCCCCCGGGTCCCCTCTTTTGGCCCACGCACCGTGCAACACAACCTGTTTCTATTTAATAAGCCCGGGTTTGACCTATTTGTCTATAACTGCCATCACTGAACACTCGTGTAAGTGATATACGAGTAAAGGCATGTTCTACATAAAGTAGTCTGCTAATAAACCAAACTTGTTCAGTTCCCGAGGAAGTCGCGGGCAGTCAGCTTCTTCTTTACTGAGTCTGATGTCTCGCGGAGGAGTTTGCTACAGGCACCCGGCTTTTTGAAGGTGGTCACGTGCTGCCACCTGGTGGATCTATGGGAAATCTCACATGGATTCTTAAAGGTAGGTTACGAAGCCGAGGCAGTTTTTCGAAGGCGCAAATACAAAATCATGTCGTTAGTTAATGCTAATAGACTACATGTGTGCTTTTAACTTTATTATCTCATTGTCTCTTCAATATAAGGTCAGACGTCTTTTTCTACTTCCCTGCTTAACGTTATTCCTGTTTAAGTCAATGGCGGCTCACTGCGGCCGGAGCGTATCCCAGCGTGCACTGCGGAGCACGGTTTGGTTTTTGGTTTTTACCTTTGGCTTTTGTACCGGAACAACATAAAAACCACAACAAAAAGCAACAAAGGTACTTCTACTACGTAGTAACAGTAAAAACAGATATGTCAAGTATTTAGTTAAATGTGACGTCACCTTTCGTCAGCCAAGGCTCCATAGCTCAGGGGTTAGAGCACTGGTCTTGTAAACCAGGGGTCGCGAGTTCAAATCTCGCTGGGGCCTAGCATTTTTTCTATCTTTGATGGAACTGCTATTATGCACACTATTAGTTGTGCTGTAATGTAGTAAGGTTCTCTTATATGACAATATTGTTTAACAACTTACAAACATCAAATTTGTATACAATACTGTACAGAGCATCATTTACACATAGATAACAGCAGGCAATGATATAAAGTAATTATTTACTCAGGATCATAGCCACCTGTTCACAGAGGCACTGTAAATGAATCTCCACAACCTTTACATCATTGTTAACATTCTACATATATGGGTGTATTCCTTGCTGAATATTCAAAATGATTGCCTTTATTTTAAGAATCTTCAGAAACCTGCACTTTTCCCATTAATAAATGTTAACATGTAACCTTTACAACCTTGGGGATCATCATGAATTGTAAAAGGCTCGTTGTGGCAAATGGAATCTGCCGTTAAGTGGTGATCTGCTGTATTTCAGTTTACAGAATCGAGGCACAATAAAATCATTTTACACATCTAGCTTGTATCCTGGGAGTGCTTTCAGTTTTCTTTCCACCTCTTTACGGTCTGTTGTGAATGAGTCAGTCCCTCAATTATTTAGGCCAACCAACCTAAGTAAGCCCGGATTTGCCTTTATTGACCATACGATTCCAGGATTCCATTTTATTTCATCTTTTCACATGACCGCTTTCTGCTTAACGTCATCCATTGTTACAGCAGATAGCCAATCACATTGCAAGCGAAATAGACTGAAAATGGACAGCAGCAAATCACTGTGAACATTGATGGAGGTGGGGCGGTTAATGTAAGTGAAACTGAGCTCACACCAATTCACGAAATCAGCATTTCAGTTAAATAACAGGCGAATATGAACTGAACTCAGACCAGCCAAGACTCTTCTGTTCTCAAGACACACTTTTTTAAACTTGCATTCGATTGCTGATGTCTTTTTATGATTGTTTTATAGTTATTTTTCTTATTAATGTTGTTGTTTTTGTTTTTATTAACTTTTATTTGTTGTATTTTACTGTGGATTGTGATTTTATGTACAGCACTTTGAGAAGCTGCTTGTAAAGGCGCTCTATAAAATAAAGTTTATTATTATTATTATTATGACCTTCATATTTGCTTAATTTAGTCAACATGGAATAAGAGTTTAAAAAAGCTGCATATGTGGTATTAAATGGTAAATGTTTTACTACACGCTAACAGAGCAGAGGTGAACCCTCTCTAACTTCAAGAAACTCTTGAAAACTCTTCTCTTCCGAGAACACTTCCTCTTAACACCTCAAACTCCTTACCTCTAACATGCACTTCCTGTGCTCTTCTTCTTCTATCCCCTAAAATTATCTTGTATTGACTGCACTTTTTTGTTTTGATTGCAGTTTTTGTTAACTCTTACTTCCCTAGGCATTTACCCCATTGATGTGATATGTACTATGAGCTCTTACTAGTATTTATTGCTGCTCTTGCTAGTATGTATTTTCAGGTGTAGATCTGTATTTGATGGTCTGTTGATGTTTGCATGTTGTTCCTCAAAACCACCTGATAAAACAACAAGCACATTTCCTGCTTTACACTCAGCGCTAAACCACACTTTATCCAAACCACTACACACAACTCTCTACATTTCGCACGCTCTTCACAAGTTTCTTGTGTTCACATGGAACACACTGCCACTCGAAGTACTACACTTAAGTTTCACGCTGTCCACTCTGACTCGTCACATGGGCAAACACAGGTTGCAGTCAGTGCTTTAGCAATAAAGGTGAGCTCTTCTTGTTTTGACCTTAACAATGGGTATGTCTTGTCCACTAAATCTGTGTTAGAGCACAGCCAAACTGCAGCAGGTTCACAACAATAGGCCACTGCATTGTATTTATGAAGCCATCACAATAATACCAAACCATGGGTGTACAGCTTTGGGTACATTTCTGCTGGTGACTCCAAATGCACAAGTAAAGCAATACAAAACTCTACATAATCACTATACATACTTGTGTAGGATAGATATAGATATACAACAGTGTTCGTCCACATCACACCTTATATCTTATATCTTCTCTTCTAAGTAGGCTACATTAGGCAACCTTTTGCACGCCTGAATCATCCCTGGCTATCTATGGCAGATATGTCCAAGAAGGATATCTGATCATGTGGACGGTGGTCATATCCTTTCCATTTCCATGAAATGAGGTCTTTGGGGTTAAGGAATGGAAAGTAAGGTAGAAGGAAAAATGACACCATCCGGGGATAGGTTGACCACTCTGTGACTAGAAGAGATGGTGAAACACCATATTGTCCCATGCAATTAAAAAAGCTTATGGTTTGTGCCCCCTTGCCTGACCTGGCACAGGTCTTTTAAGGAATGAAAAAAATGCACTCAGTGTCCTCATTAGGGGGTTAGGCATTTTTGTAAGGGTTTAATTATAAACAGTTTTGACAATTGTATATAAAAATATGCAAAAAAATATGCAAACAAATATATGCAAAATGGAGTGTACAAACAGAGTTTTGGGGGTGGAGTGAGAAAATTGAAGTGATCCACAGTTAAGTCCACACTGACTTATGCTTTGCTGTGTGAAGGGTTTTGAAAAAGTGAACTCATATAGGAAAATGTGACTTTGCAAGTATAAATAAGATAAGCTTATTTACTAAAATGGCAATTTGTCTTTTCACGTGTTGTCTTGCAAACCCTAGAGTATAGATCTTGAGTTAGCACTCAAACTCAACACTAGTCAGTCTACAGTTTGTACCCAAGCTTACTTTTGGTATATACATTCTCTTCATAAAATACATTTTAAGAAGATTTCATTAAAGGTCCATTATATTAGTGTGTGTGTGTGTGTGTGTGTGTGTGTTTAGCAACAGATAATATACACAGACAAATATATTCAATAAAAAAAGAATAATAAAACGCAAAAAGACAAGAAATGCAAGAAGACAAAAACACACCCACCGACTAACAACCCACAGCCATACATCCATCCCGCAGGCAAAATATACATGCACATACAACAAACACATAAAGTAACTGATTATAAACATGAAAAAAAATACAAAAAACATTTCAGTTTGAACACGGACAGGCACTTTGTTCCAGCAAGTAGAACCAAAGTAACCAAAAGCACCTTTCCTAGGTTCTGATTGGTAGCACTTTAAATTATACCTGTGTAATTACATGGTAATAATTTTATAATAAACATATTATAATTATGTAATATAATATAATAACCGAAATAAAATCCAGGTAATAGTTTGGTATTAACTATAGGTATATCTGGGTGTTATCAGACTGAGCTGTATGTAACAGAGATATAATGGGCCAAAAACAAAGTGTAAATACGGGGAAACACATTTAAAGATAGCAACAAGGCAATACTATTTAATATTATAGTAATATTTAGGTACCTATACGGTAACCTTGAAACAATAAAATGGTTATGTCAGCGCAATATTTGGATTGAGAAATGGTAATATGGTGACATTAATGGGGTCATAACCTGATAATAATGGGGTAATATCATAGACTGTATAAAAGTAGTGGACGTATCCACCGTGACGTCGCCCATTGGTTTGTGGACTGCTGTTTTGAAGCTTCAAGTTTGGCATTTTGGCCGTCACCATCTTGGTTTTTTTGGAACCAGATAACACGATATTTGGACAAGAAGGGTGAACTAGCTTGGTTAGCAAAGTGCATCTGTAATTTACATGATCTGTCATATTATTTGGGCTGCTAATTTTGGCTACTGAAAAACCTGCTTAAAACTAAAAGCATTTACCGGAAGAACGACAACTCTTAGTGTCTTTTAGTACAACCAATTTCTAAACAAGACTTTTTAAAGCAACCATTATGGTACAGTAACTTTAATGAACTGAAAACACACTGTGAAAGGGTCAAAGTTCTTTGATCAAAACATCAAAGCACCCAATAACAAGTTCATAGGTGTACATGGATACGATTGGCCTCTTTCCTGACAGGTCGCCATGGCAGTGGTCAATTACAAGGTAGGCACGCCCTACACTATACCTACTTCATCATCTATTTTACATTTAGTAATGATGGTCCCACATCATTTACTAAATGAACATCATGTGAAGACTTGAAACTAGTGATTGAGACCATAAACTCATTATGAAAGTGTTCACTGAGGTAATTAAAAACTATTACCACACTAACACTGTTACCATGTTCGTACCAAGCTGTAATGTAAAGCGCTACCTCTGGATCTTATTCTTGGTACAGTCAGAAAAACACCAGCAGATCGTTGTTGGTTTTGTTACTGTGTACCCATTTTGTATGGAACATAATCAATCATTACTGAGGGCTTATTTAGTTAACAAGAGAAACCTTGCCCACTTTGAATCAGATTATTATTGAACAAGAAGGGATAAAAAGCACAGGTGGTATTACGATCCTTTATCAAGAATGAATTTCTTTAAGTGTGACAGTTTCAGGCCCTTCCAAAAAGTTATTAGTGACAGCTGTGCGTGTTCTGCTATGACGGTTCAAATGTGTGCTGGGAAACAGGTTTGTATCCTTAGCTGCGGTTGGTGTTGTTCATGTATATTGTCCTTATTGGTGCTGTTGCAGTCTGGGTCTTGTAGGTGGTCTCCTTGTTTGACTTAGTTTTCCAGTGGATGATGCAAACAGCCAGCACCATAATCAGCAGCCCAACACCCACAACCACACAGTACCAGTGGTCGAAGGGAAACCAAGGGGCCCCTGGAGATGAAGCTAAGGAAATATGAAGAGAGACAATCAAGCTGAGGCGAATACTTTTTCTTGGTATTTTCAAAGATGATTGTTAAAGTTGTATTTAATGAGGTCACACTGTATCTTCATATGACCACACTTTTCCTGAAAACAGCAGCTTTGCATTTCCTCTAGTTGTTTGTTACGATAAGTCTTGGTAGTCAGGGTGGTAGATCTAAGCAAGGATTATACTTTCTGCGTAGGCTTTGTGTGGACGTCCGAGTGCCTTCCCTTTTTTGTGTCACAAAAAGCGGGAGGTACGCTGACCATGCTACCTAGGCTCCAACCGATCTACTGCGCGTGTGTGAAACCAATGAGTCTGCCAAGCTGACCCCAGAAAGCAGTCCACGTCCGTGGAGTCCGCAGCTGTCCTCAACTGTGTCCTTGTAAGTGTACATTCAAGGTTTTAGGGTGTGGTGGGAAAAGACTGGAGTGTCAGCTCGTCACACACCGTCACACACATACAAACACACACAACACTGTGCAGTAGTTTTAGGCAGGTGTGTAAAAAATGCTTTAAAAATGCTTTCAAAAATATACATGTTAATAGATTATATTTATCAATTAACAAAATTCAAAGTAAGAAAAGTAAGAAAGTAAGAAAAATCTAAATCAGTGTTTGGTGTGACCTGTCTTTGCTTTCAAAACAGCATCAATTCTTCTATCAGAGGCTTCCCTGATGGTAGTGCATGATGAATAAGTATCTGTCAGAACTTCTCTGTTTCCGTTTGCTACATCACTACTGCTGCTGGTAGGATTTCTTGATATCAGGCACTTCTTCTATCTGTCGGTGATACATGCTGTGCAGCGGCTTGTCTCTCCATGAAGGTTCTTCTTCTTCCTTGTCCTCCTCCTTGGTTTTCTGCTGCTTAGGATAATCATTTAGCCTTTCATCTTTGGGTGTCATCTTCCTGATATACTCCTGGATCTTTGTTGTTTCATCCTGGAAAGCCCTCGTCAGTGGCCTCTATCTCCTCCTTTTGCCACTTTATTACACCAGCGGGGTATCTGATGACTGGCAGGGTGTATGTGTTGATGGCTCGGATCTTGTTCTTCCCATTCAGCTGATTTTTTTGGAACTGTCTTACTCTGTGTAGGTGTTTGGCTGTGGCGGACATCCTTACTGCCTCCTCATGGTTTCTGTCAGCCTGCGGGACCCCTGAGTATCTGTCCTGAACATCTGCAGTGTTGCCTTCTGGTAGTTCAACACCCTCGGTTCTGATAGTTTCCCCTCTCTTTAATACCATGCAATCACACTAGTCTGAATTACATTCCAGTGTCGTTGCTGTAGATCCTTGTAGCATGGGTCAGTGAGTCGATGTCTCGCTCATTCCTGGCATACAGTTTGATGTCATCTGTGTATAGCAGGTGACTGATGGCTGTTCCACGGAACCGGTAGCAACTCTGTGTGAGGATCTGGCTGAAGGGGTTCAGGCCTATGCAGAACAGCAGCAGAGATAGTGCATCGCTTTGGTACATGCCACACTTGATGGTGACTTACAATTGGCTTTGAGTTGGCTTCCAGACTTCTTTTTCAAAGCCCCATTAGGTTCTTTGTGTCCTGTTGATCATTTCCAAGCATTCCAGTTGGAGAAATATGTCATAGTTTTGGCAGGTTCGTCTTTGTGTCTGTATCAAGCATCTTAGCCATTCTCCCTGGGTTTTCCTAGTGTTGTTGAACTGTGTTCTCTTGGACTTTGCTGGTTTTATGGAATCTGGATTTTCCCTCGTATAGATTTGTTTGCCTTTGGACTTATTTCCTGGAGTTGACCTGTGCCTGACCAATGCGTAAGCCTTTTGTATTTTGATTTTATGTAATTAAATTATCTGAATTGCACCAGATATCCCTGTCTGCATATGTACCCCGTGACCCTGTATACAGGATAAGCGGTTGACGATGGATGGATGGATGTAACATATGTAAAAGGGCTTTAGGTGGTTAAAGAGGTCTCTTTGTGTGTTACTTTAGGTTTTGCTGTAATAAAGTCACCACAATACAAAAAATATCATCTTACCCTGAAGCTTGGTTCCCATCCCAACCACTAAACGTGTGTTGACATTGGCAATACAATAGTACAGCCCCAGGTCTCTCTCCTCAACACCAGTGATCCTCAGTGCCAGAGATCTGTTCACCAACCCCACTGAGAAACGAGAGCTGAGCTGAAACCCTGAGAAAAAAAGCTGTAGTAGTCAGTCAAGAGCAGTCTAGTGGTAAGCCTTCAATTTTAAAACAAATGTACACACTTAAATAGTGTGTAGTGTGCATATGTCTAGTTTTCTGCTCTTTACAGCATCAGGTCTGTTGAGTCAGGGCTAAGTTTTTCATGTTTCCATATTTGTTCAAATCAGCATTTGAAACCGTGTACAACCTGGTACTGGTTGTCCCTCTCTGAGGATGGCACAGAGAACCACAGTGGGGGTGTGATCTGGGTTGTGCTTAAGCCATGTTGTATCATAAAGGTAGGAGATGTTACAGCCCAAACTGACTGTCGACCCCAGCTGGACATGTTGGACCTCTGTAGCAGCCACAAACGGCATCCAAAAACCAGCTATGGTGATAAACCCTGGAGTGGATCAAATGGACATGAAAACAATTCAGTCTCAAAGCTAACAAATGTTGGCAATGTTTACATGACATTCATTTAGCCGACTTCACTTAAAATCATCATCTTACTTGTGAGATGGAAACTGTCTTTCTCATCATTGGCCATCATCTCCCTAAAGTTTTAACCAAACCATAGCGTGTTGAAAAAGTCCAATATGCATCCCCATGTTTTAGATATTTTTTTTTATACCTATCCAATTTTTTTCTTTTTCAGTTTGGGTTTTGATCATTTCACAGTACCAAAACCGCTCTTGGCAAGGTAAGCAATGATTTAAAGGTTCAGTGTGTAAGTTTTAGTGGCATCTAGTGGTGAAGGTTGTGAATTGCAACCAGCAGCTCACAGTGCATTCACATGCTCCTCGGATGGTCCCATTTCCAGAGTTGTGAAGTCGTTCTTACGTCTTCAGTGTGTGTTCATGTGCTACTAAGTCAAAATGTGGAATCAACATCGACTCTACTAGCATTATTAGAATGTATAAACAACACATAGACATCTAGTTCACTCCACATGGACAGCAAACTAACGTTGTAACCATATTACAAATTACATGTTTGCAAAAAATGTATATGCAATTCATGATTTTGCACTCATCAAAGTTTCTATACTTTTTATTTCCCATGTTCACTTTATTTCTCTATTTGCAATAAAGATTTAAGGAGGAAAAATGATTCTGATTATTCCGACACCACATGAATGCACCATCAGTCACTGCTCACCCCTCCTTTTCCAAGTGCATAGGAAAAGATACAGTAGCTGACTCGCTCCACTGGCTATGGTGATATAAATGACTTATTCTAAGGTAATAAAAACATAACAGTTCATTATATAAGGTCTTTATACACCACTGAAAAAAATAGTTATGTATATTATATTGTATTTTTGTCAACGCATCCTCCTAAATATTACTCACTGAACCTTTAATACTTGCTGATGACTCCCTAAATTTTAATCCTCCCTGATGCTCTGAGATTGACACAGCAGCTCGCTCTATTTTCATCCACTGCTTTGAAAAATATTTTGGCTTTAAATCTTCTGCTCTTGGTATGTTGCTATCTTACCACACTGGTATAAGTCTTTCTATAACAGTTGGTGGAGTTTCCTCGTCCATAACCCCTCTGATGGCTGCCTGGAGTCAATCTAAGGTCTGTGGAGTGAAATTAAACTCAAAAGGGTCACAAATGTGCACACTAAAAAAATAAGAAATAGAAATGAGGATTTGTGTGTAATTTTGCCAACCTGAATAAATGATAATAGTATTAATATTATTAATAGGCCTATCATTTATTCAGATTTTTTACTTCAACTTCATAGATCTGATCCTTTTTTCTTTCAAAAATCGTCCTGTTTATAGAAATAACTATAAATATTTGTGACATCTTTTGTATTAGATTCTGGATTGTTAAATGTCATAGATCGCCATGTGAAGTATTGAGACTCTCTGAACGGCTCCACACAGAAGTACATAGGCCTACGTTGTGTAAGTGCTGGTGGACATCACATGCAGTCACCAACTATGGACTGTTTAGTCGTCTACAGTGTTTGGAATAACGGCGTTTAAAAGAACGGCGTTAGGCTACGTAACGGCGTTATTTTTTCAGTAACGGGATCTAACTAACTTTTCCCGTCGTTACAACGCCGTTAACGTTACTGGTCGTTAAATGCGGTGCGTTACTATGTAATAAACTGTGTAATCC
>JAPMOB010230478.1:0-24114 GCA_029875015.1 Lepomis gibbosus
ACGTTAACGGCGTTGTAACGAGGGGAAAAGTAATTAGTTAGATTACCCCGTTACTGAAAAAATAACGCCGTTACGTAACGTCGTTCTTTTAAACGCCGTTATTTCAAACACTGTTAATAAATAAGTATTTATTTGAGATACATTATGGTTTTTATTAATCGAGCTACAGAAAAATAATCTTTAAAATAACTGTCCAATTAGTCGTCGACTAATCGATAAAATAATCGCCAGACTAATCGTTTAATTAATAATCGTTTACCCCAACCCTATTTTTGTGTAATCAGATTTTCAAAAACAACATTTAAGGATCCCCTCAATTTATAATATAATCAAAACTGCCCTCTTATGCACCTCCCCAAAAATGGAAATACAAAATAAATTTTACTAGCCGCCAATCCAGAAGCTGTAACACAGTGGATCAATATTTTTGAGCGTCACAACCCACTAGAAATGACTCACTTCACTGTCAGGATGTGATCCATTCAGTCGACATTTGAAAAGTCTACAAGAGCCACATGATTATCATTAAATCAAGAAGTTAGCTTGCTCGGCTGTGGGTCCTACTGCTCTATTCGAAACAGAAGGCAGCTACCGTAATAGACAGAAAGCCTTAGAAAGCTTTTGAGGTGAAGTCTTGTGTCTCTTCTGGACTGTTCAGTGTTTACTGCTTGCTAACTTCAAAAATCGAATTGAAAAAAAACTACTAAAAACTTTTAAAAACTTATATTTGTACACAAATTTCAGCTTGTTTGTCTGCCATGTATATTTTTCCCGAGCTACCACCACGACTTATGGGTAATAGGCAGCACTGAGTGAGTATCAATGCTACCTTCAAAACTGACCGTTACGGTGGCAGTTTGAAGGCATCATGCGAAACAGGAAAAGATTGCTTGATTGGTTTCGACCAGCACTCAATGCCTCGCTATCCGTCACCTCCTGAGACGTCATTATTACATGTTTCGAACACAGCCTACAACGCTACCGCCAACTAGCGTTTTGGCTTACATCATATTTCCCACTGACTGCAATTCATTTTGAAAATTTAAAGCTAGCTTTGATAGGCTGCAATACTCCAAATATGCCCCAGGTGATGTTATAGACTACAATGAGAATGACTACTTTCAAATTTGTAGGAAAATTATAAGGAAATAAGAGAAGATCCTTTTAGAATAGAGTGCTTGTAAAATCTTTGCTAAGAAAACACACATCCTCCAATAAAACAGGGTAATCTCTCACCATCATAACCATAAGGACAAGTGCATCAAGTGTCCTTGCAAAGCTGCATTCAGATGATCCAAGGATGCTCTCCAGACTGTAATTATAAGGAAATTTACATCAAGTGTCCTGTCTTTGTCAGGAGCTGTGGAGGAAGAATGCGACCTTGTAAAACCTTGTAAAACTGGCTTTTACAAGTTGTAAGGTGACCTGGATACAAATGACCCTTTCAGAATCTGTAATTATAGGATTTGGGAAATCTTGTTTCTAAGGAGTCTGTAATGCCAAGGGCACAACTGATGTTGATTGTATACCTCGGCTCTGACTTCCCCTAGCAGATGGATTGTATAAGAAAACATTCTAATAATAGTTCTAATATTCAAGAGGGGTCAGTCTGCAGTAAACAGGCTAGCAGTATTAGCACTACTGCTAGTTTGGCTGTCTCTGCTGACCACAGGATCCTCGCCTTGCAGGTCCTAATAGTCCCTTGAGTGGAGAGTCTGCTTTGTCCATGTCGAAGAATGCAATGTCGGTATTGGTCTACCATATTCTCCATCCTGCTTAATGTATTTACACAGGAAGTTGTTCTGCTACTGTTTGACCCAGCACCCCTATGGTCACAAGAACCTAATAGTTGACTGACAGGTTTAATGACAATAACAATGGCTAATGACCTGCAGAGAAAAGGTCAAGTGACTAATGACATTAAATGTCGAACTGGAAATGATGAAGAGAAACTGTAACTATCCATCGTGTTTGTGGATGTTGGCTGTCAAACTTGAAGCATTAAACAAACCAGGTTTAATTTGAAGAAGAAACTGAGCTGAGCTGTCTGTTTGCTTTCTTGCCTCGTTGTTAGGCTTATGTGATTTCCACTGTTTACTCTGGACGTGGGCCAATGGATTTCCATAATTCTTGTATTTCTTTCCTGTTCGGGTTGTCACGAACTTGATGAACCTTGATACGACAGCATTGGATTCACATCGGAGTATGACGCTGAAACAACTCTTAAAAACAACAGTGAGATGAGCATCATTATAATAACTCATGTCTTTCTCATATGAGATAGTTCTACTTGACACAAAAAATGGGAAGAGAGATATTTTAAGTTACTTGCCTCCAAACTGTCAAAGCAGAAGAGCAGCAGAAGAGCAGACGAAGCATTTATTTACCTCTTTATGAAAATTAAACTTATGTGCATGTTGCCAAATTGTTTCTACAAAAATAGCAGCAAATTCCTGAGAGGATTCAGATCCTCTGGGAAATCATGGGTTTCTGGGAATAGAAAGAGGAGCTCGTGCAGATGAAACAGAACATTTCCTCCTGAAAACACCATCATTAGATGTAATTATTCCAAGAGAGAGTTCTCTATGAGGAAAAGCAAATCCCTGAAATGCATTGTAAATTATTTTATACTTATATACTTATACCAAATCCCAACATAAATAATATTGTTTGGCTATCTTTTGAAGATTTGTGTTTTTAAAATGATCAATCTTGGCTCACTGGAGATTTTAGGTAATTTTTTGTATTTTATCTGTTTGTAGTAAACCTTTCTATGTTACTTATTGCAGCAAAGCAAAGCACCGTGTTCTGCCTTAGATGGAAAAAACTAAGCAACACTTTAGCAACCAATCAACAACCACCCACAAATAGCCTAGCAAACTCCTCTCAATGCCTTAGGCCCCAAGTCCCCCAAAGCGTTTTTTTCTGACGCCAGTGTCTTTTTTCAATTCATTCCAATGGGAGCGCCGCGTTTTTACTAGCTGGTAAAAACGCCAGGAGCATGACGAGGCGCTGAGGTTCTTTTCCGTGCTGGGCGCTTTTTTCCGGTCGCCAAGAGTTGAAAAATGTTCAACTTTGGGAAAAACACTGCGCTCGTCATTGTCGCTTTTTACCCAGCCGTCCAATCACAGTGCAGGAGGGGCGGGACAAACATGGCACCGAGCACATCTGATCTGGAACGAAACAATGTGCCTACTCACCGAGGTGTTTCTCATGAACCCACGTACGGAGAGTCTGTGCTCTCATGTTTCAGCCTTCTCTTCATGCAGGGCAAGGGCCAGAGAAAGTTGACCTACATACTTTGTGGTGACATTTTTACATTCACTAACATTAAGTATGCTACCCTACTTGCAGCACATCACCTCCACGGAAATTATGTATCATAGCAACCACAGCCTCTCGAAAACAAAACACTGCCAAAACGCACCCTAGCTCTTCCAGATAGGCGTTTTCAGCTGGCAAAAAACGCTTTGGTGGACACAGGGCCTTAGTTAGGTATAAGGCTTTGGGACAGTTGTATTGTTGCTTTTTCTTCAAAGGACTCTGGATGAGGTTGGAGAGGGATGGTTGCAGGTGAAGCTCTGAGAAAAGATGGCTGGTAGGTTTTTGCTACATAAGTGCAAATTTCATTCCACAATTCAGCTACACCAATTTCATTAAGTGAGTTCTGTAAAAACGTCATTATTTGACAAAATGCCTTTGTCGTCTTTACAAGTGTAGGAAAAGCACGTAACTAATACCACTGGTGATGGATCTGGTCTATCCATGTGTATTAGTAAGCGGCGACAGTGTGACAGTGAGCCAACGGGTACAATACTAAGACACCAGATCTAATATCAGCACACATACACACACACAAACACATGCATACAGACAGTCGTATCAATAAACGAAGATGTAAATCATGTAAAGAAAGTTTGCAGGGGTTGTTGTTAGATTTGTAGGGAGACTATTTCAGAGTCTTGGTGCAGCTGCTGAGAAGGTTCTGGCACTTTTCAAAAATCAAAAACTTATACAGTTTTCAATGAGTATTATTTTTATAGTTAGTAACATCACAGCTAAATAATGATCAATGTGTGGAGCCACAACTCTAAACTATATGAGCTTTTGCCTTACATTACGCAACAGGAAGACACTAGTCTATTTTTGTATTTGTTTTGCTGAAGGCTTGATGCTTTATCACATCGTGCTGCAGATGGATAAACTATACAGAATTGTCTCAAAAAACTGAAAAGAGCTTAGAAACACTTAAGATACTAAAAACCCTTGTGACAGTACTTGTTAGAAAACACAAAGTGCACAATGAAGAACACATTTGCAGACTTTAATGATTGTAATATGAAATAATTATTGTAAATCAGCTGTTCCATAAAATGCACTGAGAGTGAAGAGTAGAATGTGTGTTCTGATCCCGGTTTAGATTCATGTCAGCCTCAAACACTGGTTATCTCATGTTCCTCCTGTAAACACTCAGATACTTGATATTTCCTATTATGCGTTGTAGGCTGTTGGGATTAGTAATGTTGCCTCTGTGCAAGCCCTGATAATCATGAAAAAAGAAGTCTGAACTAAAGGAGCGTACACCCCTGCAGTGCAGAGTAGGCCAACAAAGGCTGAGGGTTCAGTGTGTACACCTGGGTTGAGCAAGCAGTATCATATTTTGTTTCCTAATTCTCTGGCCAGATAATTCTTCATTTAAATAAAGTTTTCGCAAATGTAAACTGTAAACAGATTCTTTTGTTTTAACAATATTTAATCTTTCAGATTTCAGACCCCCCAAAATGGATTTGTAAAGATTTAATTGTAACATTTAGGAAATATATACCAATAAAGCACAATATCAACTGACACGATGAGGGCCGTAATGTGAATCCTGCTTTATTACCTGATTTGAAGCCCTGTTTTGAAGAGAGTTGAGGCCACGTAATATTTCAGCATATTGATAATGTACACTTAGTAACAGGGTCAGCACAGGGGCCTCCAAGCAGGTTAATCCTGCTATGATTTTGTCTAATTAACAAGAAACTGAGGTATTTATAAAACGTTATTTCAGTATCCATACCAAAATCTACCCACCCACAAATATGTGCTGGAAATTCTGACACTACACCCTTCAAATCTCGAAGATTTATCCTGAGTTAAGAATAATTGACTTAATCACCAGGAAACTGAATTAAAGTAATTAAAGACCTCCAAAGACAGGTTTTGATGTCAGGTATTTAATTCCCTTGGCAGAGTAGGGCTCTGTCAATGGGTGTACTTGCCACCATGCTAAGACCGCTCAGCAAAAAGCCTTTACTGCTAGAAATTCTGATCAGGTCAGCCAGAGGCGACCAGAAGGAGATAAAGTTGAAAACTGGTCCTCAAACGCACACACACACACACACACACACACACACACACACATGTGACAGCCTTCCAGCGAGACGACATTTGTTCTGGTCGGTTGCTCCGACTGTCAGAGTGACAAAGAGTCTGATGAGATTCTTCAGTTTCACTGCATCCAAAGGAGGTGAATCGACGGGGGAGAAACCGGTTGTGTGTGCAGATAACAGCTTCCTCTTCACACTGTTACTCATATTTATTGGGAAACCAGATATATATATTTCTTTACGAACACAGGAATTTAACAGCAGATAAATAAGCAATTACAGTAAGATCAACACTTTTAAATTAGCTTTAGAAATCTGATCAGGTGCTTGACAGGCCAGGATTACTGCACCTAATGATTAGCATGAAGAGTAAATAGAAACTGAGCTTCAGGTTGTCTGTTGATTTTAGAAATGTGATCCTGCACCTGGACTCTTAATGATTTAAAGACTGGAACTTAAAAAATGTTTTTTTTAACATGTTATAAATACATTAGTTGTGTTTCAATATAGAAGATAATTCAACATTTTGAAGCTACAATAATTGTTTTGTTGGTCACTTTGGGCTCGTGTTGAATGTAAGTCCAATATTCACTCATTTGAGCTCTGCTTTGGTCTCCACCAAATCCTGGCAAAGATATACACCCATCACCCATAACATTATGACCACCTGCTGGTCTGTTGGATCAGACCACACAGGCCAACCTTAACTCCACAAATGCATCAGTGATCCTTGTCCACCCATGACCCTGTCGCCGGTTCAGCCCTTCTCCTTCCTTGGACCACTGCAGACCAGAAACACCCCACAAGAGCTACGAATTTGGAGATGCTCTGACCCAGCTGTCTAGCCTTCACAATTTCGTCCTTGTCAAAGTCGCTCAAATCCTAACGCATGCCCATTTGTCACAAATCAACTTTGAGGACAAAATATTCACCTGCTCCTTAATATATCCCACCCACTGACAGGTGCCATGGCAACAAGATAATCAGTGTTATTCACTTCACCTGTCAACGGGCATAATGTTATGGCTAATCGGTGTATGGTCTTTTTGTCGCTAGATGTTCCACGTTCTTCCTCAGCTAGTCACAAATTTGTTTTGTCTGCAGTTGGCTGCTGGGCAGGTAGTGTACAGCAGGTTTATTGGGGCTGTTGTGCTGAAAACAGCTGCCTGCTGCTGGTAAGGAGGTTGATGAGATTGGTGAGACTGAACAATACAGAAAAGGTGTGGTACATACAAGCAAAACAATGAGCTGCAAGACGCTAAAAAGCTTTGTAGTGCTAAAGGGAAGAGCAGTTAGGTAAAAAAAAAAAATCTGTAGTTTTATCACTACAAGCAACACCACACTGTTTGATTCACTGAACATACAAATATTTCTTTGTGCAGATTAAGAAATCTCCAGAGAACCCACACAAATAAATCTGTAGAAAACTAATATGTTAACAATGTACAGCTCCCTACTGACCTCAACATGAACCGTATAAGCCCTGTGATATCAGCAATTCAACACCCACACTCCAACTCAACTACCTATCAGTGACTATTGAACCAAATATGTAGACAGGGATAATTGAAGCACTGGGCTGCCCACTGCCTTTTCCTTTGAGTGCCGCTCTGGATGCTGCCAACCCTCTGAATGTTTTCAGTCTGGCAACTTGCCCCTCTGCTTTGAATCCTCTCAATTAGGAGAGCTGCAAAGTGTAGCCAAAACACCCCAGTGTTTTCATACCAGTGAATCTGCCAGAGTAATTTATTTATAATACCAATTTATTAATATTGTCTCTTGGTTTCAAAGGGGAACCAAACACATGCTGAAGTGCTAATCACAAGAGCTAATAAGTGATACTGCTTCAGAGATTTGCAAAAAATTATGCGTTTGGATGAAATAAAAGTAGTTATTTTATGCTTTATCCACTTTGTTTGGCATGTACATGGGCAACGCTGGACTTAATTTACCATAATTTATGCGATAACTTTAGCAATAAATAATTTTGTATTAAAAGGATATCCTTTCCATCCCGAGTATAATGTGTTTAGTAGGAAAATAGAAAATACTACAGAATAATGAATAGCAGTCTGAACATGGGGATGCAAATTAGTGGCTAGTGGAGCTGCAGCATATCAATGACTATGTGTTCTTTTCCATAAAATATTCGTTTATGTCCTTTTGAGCTGAGTGAAGGACTCCGCTTGAAAAAGCAATGAAGATACATTAATAAAAGACCAAAAACGTAAGTCTGTGCTGACATTAAGAATTAAACCAATAAAAAATACAATTCTTTTGACAGTCGTATTTTTAAAACAATTCTCCAGAATAGCAACCAGATTGTTCAAAGTATTTTAAACATGTCAATAAAGCATTTACAGAAAAGTGACCAGTCACATCTTTGTAAGACAGCCAGCATATAATACACTTTCTGAATGTTTCAGCTGTATCAAACCTTTTTGGGTTTTTTCTTATGGTTTATGGTGTAAAAAAGTTATACCTGTAACGTATTTGCTTACATACTACAAAGCATAATGTTTCGTAGCCTGCATTACAAACTCTGACTGACAGCTGATGGAAAATCACTTTCTGACTGAAGTCTGGATTTGAATGTACAATACTTTACTAACACACAAGAGTTCTAGTGTCTTTGTATAAATAATTACTTTTTTAGCACCTGGAACTTTTTATATTTCTTCATAATATCTTAATGACAGCAATGTTTGAATAAAGATTTTTATGTGTTTCTGGTATCTTTTGGAAATTTCAAAACACATTCTGTTTATCCTGACCATTCACTTTTTATATGATGGTATGGTCTGATCAACCGCCTGAGTCATGGGTTGTGCAAACCGCTCTCCCTTCTTACCGGAGCATTGTCTGCTCACTCCCTGTTTCACATTAAACTGTCTATGGCCACACAATCACCAGCATTGAGTCAGTCTTACAAGAACACAGGGTATGTCATGGATCAGCTGTTCTGTATTGTCTTTGTTAATGTTAAATGTCTGAGGGCTTTCAGCTGGCATACAATGCAGCCTCTGGCAGCCATATTGGAGATCCTCAATCTTGGGTAATTGCAAGTAACAATGGCAGATTGTTTGAGCTATATAGTTCATAACAAATAGGAAGTCTAGCCTAACTGGATAATTACCTGAATCTGTGCTATTTTTACATTTCAGTACTGCTTGATTTTGTGTTCTCATAATTGCAGTTTGTTAGCTTGCCAGTGTTGTCTTCTAACCTGTCCCTGATATAAATGGACGTGGACTGAAGGATGGAAAGTATACACCGGATGCAGACAGATTCTCCACAGGTGCATGGAGCCCAGTCATACATTTTAAAGGAACCCCTGAAGAGGCATAATTGCAAACAATAACAGATGGGAATAGTTTACGCCTCCTAGACCCTTTGGGCTACACATGTGGAAAATATAATTTGGGCTTTTCTGTACTGTTTGCACGGCTAACAAGCTAGATTATGCTCGTACAAGCTAACTAATGCTTGTTCAAGCTAGCGTTAGCTGTGCTAGTCAATGTTAACTAATGCTTTGCTGCATGTAGCTTGGTGGACTTTGGAGTAAAGACAAGTCAGTTTACCAATATCAAAAACAAAAAATACATATATTGTATTTTGTTTTTTAATGTTTTACTTAGAAAGCCTACTGCACTATATTCACTTCTAAGTGGCAGACAGGGGTGTTGTTTTCTGATAAATGCACAGCTCCATCATAGGTCCACTCGAGCTACTTGTTTCATTTACTACCAACACTGCAGCTTCTTATTTTTCTTAAAAGTAGCGATGGACTTGCAACCTGTCCAGGGTGTACCCCACCTTTCGCCTGATGTAAGCTGGGATAGGCTCCAGCCCCCCCGCGAACCTGCACACAGCAAAAGCGTTTGATAATGGATGGTAACATTTAATCCAAAGTTAGCAGGACTGTAGTATTTCCATTTAAAGGCCATATCTTTCAGTTTAATGTTAACATCCACATCAAAATAATAAATACAACAGGGAATTGATTTCTGAAGCCTCTAATATATTCACCTTAAAGCTTAAAAATACAAACGTTGGCTGAAAAAGCAAACAAAAATGGACAGCTTACGTTAGCCAAGGTAATGAAACCTACATTTAATGCAAATAAAGCCATGTTGACGATGTACTTATGTCTAACATGACCAACTCTGCAATTATACATCCCACACACATGATATGAATGGGCAAAAAATATGCATGGATACTGAGGCCATGGGCTTAAATACTGAGACAGTGTCTGATTCAATGACACTGTCAGGAAGCTTGTTGGGTCATTTGCTTTCAGACCATAATAAATCAGCTGTGCAAAAAAAATCTCATCTTCCAAAATAACTGCAGTGTTTTGGTTTTGTGTCACAGTGTAATAGACCAGCTACAAGGGCATGAGGATGTAAATTGGTGTCTGCGGTGTGTTGGTGGAATATTAGACTAAACTCATTCATCTCCATAAAACATTCACTTTAATGTGAAGTCAATTTTCTCCTTAGTTTGTCCCAACAAAATGTGCTATATTAGCGACTGCATTCATTTTAATCTCAAGAGTGTTTTTCATTCTTAGCTGAGCTGGATGATACTGTATGCTAATGAGACATTTCTGAATCAGTCTTTCTTTTTTTTTTTTTTTGTTTATACTTTAACACTTTCATGCTGTCACAAGTTTTCCATCTGGAAAGCTGTTGCATGATCCTTTGCCGAGGGCCTTACAGTAGAGTCTGCCATGCTCCCTGATCAGTCCACACGGCAGCCATTTTGGAGTGCACACTGTACATGTAAGATAAGCTCCAATAAAGTGCACATCATAAACCACAAATCAAAATGGACCCTGAGTGGAGTTGGAGAAGGCGCAGGGTGGATGTATTAGGCCTCTCTGTCATTTCAAAGGGACTCTTCCCAAACTGTTGTGACAGCCGGCTCTATCTTCCACTCCCATCACAAGCTCCTGCCAATAATCCTTCCTCCCAACACACACCGCCGCCGCCACCCAGCCTCAGATACACGCTGTTAAGACAGGAGACTTCAAGTGCTGTCAAGTACTCGGTTTGCGTACTTTCAAAGGAATCGTGATCTCGTCTCTGCATCTTTCCTCGCAGGCGCTGCTGAATTTAAATGAGATGACCTGCCTGGCAAGCTGGGTGTTTTTTTGAAGTTTTTGACTCAAGACCTGGGTAAAAAAAAAGCTGTTGTACATGTGGTGTGGTCATTATGCAAACTGGGTATCCCAAAATGCCTCATAAATAATGGAAGCATGCAGATACTGTCATTTTATGGCTGACAATTAATCACTTTGATTAATCTCATTGCGTCACTGCTGCCCAGACCTCAAGTCAGACATTTTATCTAAACACTGTACAGTTCTCTGAAAACAAGAAATATAACAACAACTATTTCTGGTTTTAGGGTGGGCAATGTGGGTAATGGACTATTTCTTGGCTGGGTGCAGTGACTTCCTAAATTCATGTCGCCTCTGTGAGGTTGCAGCACAGACACATAGTGATATTATTATTTAACGCTCCGCAAAAAATCAAATAAGCGTGAGTAAAATAAGCCCATAAACATGGTGCACACATAACCACTGTTTGTGTTATGTAATTCTGTGGACTGTGTCATGAAGAGGACTAAGGACTTTGTGTTCATAGCTGTGTTTGCATGTTATCGAATATACAGCAGCTTTGTTCTTTGCATTATTTGAATACCTTACCTTCCCCGTCTAACTTAAGCACACATAGAGAACAACAGAATACCAGAAAATCCTGAACAGGTGTTCGGTGTCAGTAAAGAGACAAGGAACTGTTGTAGAGTAGTTTCACAGAGCAACAGTACATTTACATTGCAAATGATGAGATGAAAATTCACATTACGTATTCATGTCTTTCAGACATTTCGCAAGAAATATCAAATGTTCAATGCTGTGTGTGTTCAAAATGATTTGAAAATAAATACAGGACTGCCTTTCTCCAACAAGAGCTGCACTCACTTTCCCATTCTCGACAATAGCAAGGTAAAGATGTGCTAGTGTGAGCTTGCTTTTTTTTTAAACTATTGGATTGGTTGAGCATGTAACATTGTTAGTGTGATAACAGGCGCTACAGAATCACAATATGGTAACATGTGTAATGTGTTCGCTTGTTGTTACACTTAGGAGCATTAGTGTAGTTCTTTAGCATTTTTATAGACTACTGTTATTACCCTTACTGACTGTGTTAAGATGAATCAGCTTTGCTTTCAGGTCTATCAATAAATTGTTTCCATCACATGTTGTGTGTCACTGTTTCTAACCTCGGGCCATCAGCACAGAAACTGGTAAATGTTAGATATTGAAGCAAATGTGTTTCTTGAGTCTGTTGGTTTGTTTTTTAATGAGTTCATTTAAATGTAACCGATTTTAACCTCAGAAACAGGACTCAGCTTCAAATACACAGACTGAGCAGTAGAAATTGACTTGAGGCTGTGATCTAAAAACACTACTGCATCTGTTTGTTACATACATATCAGCTGCAGACTCAGACATCCACCCCAGCCTTGTTTTGCTACATTTGTCCGTCTGTGTGTCTGTCTGAGTGGCTTGCTTGGCTAAACTGGCCCTCTCAGCGTCGCATCTAAATGACCCCTGTCACCAGCCGTCGGCAGCTCGCGGCCAGACGCCGGCGGAGCAAAATTGGACGTGGCGGGCGTCCGCTGTCCCCAGCCACAACAGTGAGACAGTGAGAGAGAGAGAGAGAGAGAGAGAGAGAGGACAGCCCTGCAGTTAGTGACGCTGGGTGGCAGGCCAGTCGAGGAGACGGGACAAAGTCGACTCTCAACTCCAGCTAACCCCAAAAAGAGAGCCACAGGGGGGTGGGAGCCAAGACACACATCATCCAGCACCATGCAGGCAGACTGCATTCACAGAGGACACAGGGCACACAGAGTCTAGACGGCCTCTAATTGGTCTTTCTGGTATCAACTGTGTTACAGCTGAGCAAGTAGGAATATGAGATATCCAGGCATTTCAGCAGCACCAAGCTTGTTATAAGTTTATGCCCAAATAAGTTTTAAGTTGCAAATTTTTATTCAGAATTAATAGAATTTCAGATAGAGATAGATAAATCGGAGAATTTCTATTATATAAAATACATCTCATCATGTATGGTTCCATTTAAATAAATGTTGCTAAATGCATTTTAAAATAAAGGTGATAAATGTTTTCAATCTATTATAAAGAATATAATATAATATAAGAGAATAATCTAATTTACAGAATGAATTGTAAGTCTGCCTCCGAGGCCTCAGTGAAAGAGAAATACTAACAAAAACATCAGCAAGAATTTCCATAATTTTATTCATGAATTAAATGTATTCAAATAAATGAATTTGAAATTTGAAATTAAACATATAAAACTGTCTATATTTAATATTATCAAGTACATTTTTAAATGTATAAAAAGTAATGAAAAAGGAAATATTTCAAAACCATATTTTTTTTAAAAACATATTAAAGGATTATCAATTAATGTAATAATTTTAATCTTATAAATCTTACAAGTTGTTCATTTAAATGGTCATATTGAATAATACAGCACCAGGATTTCTCCAAACTGATGTAAAGTGTTGTACAATCAGCCCCTTACTGTTGCTTGCATGTAGAAAACACACATACCCACCTGCTCACAGACTAATAGCACACACACATCCACACACATTGTTGAGCGGTTGAGACAAGCCCTTGATCACGTCTCGCACTTGAGGAAAAAAATTCCCGGTGAGAGATATTCTTGTAATTTTCTTCTTGTCGTCAGTTTCTCTCTGCTTGATGGGAGCTGACGGAACTGGGACTGAAACACAAACACGGGGAGGCCGAGCACCTACGAGTCTAAACTCTGTTGTACCATCTCATTATATTCTGGGCTGTTTAAGATTCACGTAAAGAGCAAAGCTGGTACTGTTTTTTTGAGCCTCGACAGTCCTTAAAGATTTACTGAGAAAAGAAGATAGAGAGGAGGATGGAAGATTCTGATCCCAGCCTTATTCTAACCATAACAGGAAGTGGTACTAAAACAGTTGATTCTCAACAGGAAAAATATGGTGATCATCTTTTATGGAGAGACATTGACATGCAGATTTCCCCCCTTTCATGAGTTACAATGAGTACATCATTGTGTTGTTTTGTTTCCCTTTGGTCAATGTACACCATTATAATACTGAGCTTACCTTTGCCTTTAAATGAATCTCAGTGCCCCACCGATTTCAACCAAATACAGTGCAGTTGGTGAAAATGGTAAATATAATCTAAAATATAATTACTTTTATTCATTTAGCTAACTTAAAATTGCTGTATATGTAAGAGGTCGCACGTCTCTGGAACAACTAGGAGGTTAAGTGTCTTGCCCACGGACACATTGGTGGATTTGTCACAGTGGGGGATTGAACCCAGGTCTCTCATAACAAAGGCAGGCATCTTAACCACTGCACCATCAGCACTCCAATTACGAAATGCTATAAATATCTGAAATGACAACGATTAAATACCCACTGTACACTACCTGCTCAGCACCAAACAGCAGACAGACACGGGTAGAGACTAGCTGGTGCACATGAAGGAGCATTTAGAAGCTAAAGAGCCAGATATATTTCCCAGGAGTGGTAGAGACAAAAAACAGAGCTAAAAGAGAGTGAATATTCATCAGTGGGGAGCTTCTTCCTGTAAATTCTACTACTATATGCCTCAAATATTTACAGTGTTAACCCTTATAGTTTAGTGTGTTAGCATGCAACATTTGCTAATTAGCAAGAAACACAAAGTAAAGCTGAGGCAGATGGGAATGTCATTTTGCATTTAATTTGATCATAAATATGTGAGCGTGTTGCATTACCCATAGAAAAAAAAACGTAGACACCTTATCTCCAAACACGTTAGAAATACGAGAAAAGATCTCGTAATTATGAAAAAAGAGGGGCTATAATTTTGAGAAAAAATGTCGTAATTATGAGATTTTTTTATGAGATCAGAATCTTGTAATCAGCTTATAGTCACTGCATTGGAAGTACCTTTCTGCGGCTGTGCAGTGGATCTACTGAGCGCAGCAGTGGCCAGTAAGTGGCACCTTTCAGTTAACTCATAATTACTACATCCTGATCTCGTGATGATTCCGTAATTACGAGATCTCTTCCTGTAATTACAACAGCCTGATTATGAGATGCTGTTGTTGTTGACTCTTAGCTCTTTTCTTGTAATTATGACATGATTTCTCATAATTCCATAATAAACATATTATGGAAACATTTATGTCATATAAACATATTTATATGACATATAAATAGCATGCATTTGGCGTGCCATGTCAACACATTTTAAGGTTTTTGCATGTCATTTCACGTTTAGACCTCAAGCAACACAAAGGCAGCCAATCTGCGCGGCTATAGGGTTAACCAGTCAACATGCATATTTAATTAGTGATGGTTAAGGTTAGTATTAAAGTACATCGACGGGGGGACGTCAATGCCAGCGAGCTAGCTAGCTCAGGGTGCGGACTAGCCATAGGTTTCTTAGGTATTCTTGATGATATTTAAGAGTTTGTCATTTGGAAAACCATTTTAAGATGTTGATGACTCATTCTGCACTTGTTGTATTAACTTAACGTCCAATGAAAAGATTTCTCAATGTGAAGCTGCTGAAGCATAGTGTTTCTGATTACTGTACAAACTTTTTCACTGATTTTGGTGAAACTGGATCATATTTGATGGAGAAATATTAGAAATATGGAGAAAATATTTATCTAGTTTTCAGTCTCCAGGCTGCGTTTCCTCGTGGACAGACAGCTTTATTTGAGGCTGAAGTTAGTTAACAATAACTATTATTACTATAACTAGCTGCTGTTATTAGCTCAGTTTGCTGTGCAACCACTGGTCCTGTTAGCGCTGCCCGTACTGGGAGCTCGGGCGTAACGTTAACACACTTGGCGCTAGTGGCGAATGTAAACGGCAATCAATATCTGCGACACGTCCCTCCCTAGTTTTGGTTTTTACAGAAACATATACCATAGACTGTATATAAAAGATACAGAGGCAAATAGCTCTGCATTTTCTGTTTCATGGAAACTTTCTTCTTAAAGTAATCCCTAAGAGTAATCCCCAGTTTTACAAAATGTACCTGTAATCTGATTACGTCTATTTTTTCTCTACTGTCAGGGAAAACAGTTACTTTTTTTGTATCTTGATTACTTAACACCGTTACCGGTAATCCGTTACTGCCCAACCCTTATATAAAAAATAAATAAATAAATATTGTTGATCTAATTAAATTATCACCATACATCATAAAAGAGTACTGTAATGGAAATAAGCATCATCAGTAGCACTGCTGTGCACCAGATTTCCTGGTGTTACAGGATTACGCTCAGTTGCACTGGTAGGCTGAAACAAGATGGCTTCTGACCACCTCACAGAAAAAAAATATGTTCAGCAGCCAGCAGATATGACTGTGAACTTTTATAGAGGTTCACACTAATCTATAAATCACACTGCATATTTGCATCAGGATATTCCAGCAGTTAATATTTGACTCTGGCATACAATATCAAAAATACCTTCACTGTAAAATCATGAGATAGAAATGCCACATATTTTTTTTAGTCTTGTGATTGCTGTGTACATTCAGCTGGTGAGAAAAAACCACAAGTGATATCTCTGTACCTGTTTTATCAAGCACAGGTGTTGATATAGCTGCAGAAACCTCTGCTATAATCTGCTTCTCTTTCGTAGCAATGACTTTACAATAACAGTAATCTATCAAGTCTGAAATAAAATTGTTTGGCTATTAAAATCTCATAACAATCTAAGTGTTACCACTGTCTGCTCCGCTTTTAGGATGGAATCTGTCTCCTCCACAGATAAGAGGACAAGTCGGTGGAAGAACTATGGCTGGATTGTCCCTTTATCTGCCCCCACCAAATGATTTTCAAATCCACAAGGACTGAGTGAGTGAGTGAGTGGATTTTGGGATTCAGCAGAGAGCGAGCTGAGATTGCTGAGTTCATTCCCGCCCCGTCGGGGTACATATCAGATAACATTGTCGCTTTCGGTTTGAGCTGTAATTTCCTGGAAGACGAGGCGCGATGTGACAGATGGCGCTCATGGTGAAAGAGCTGCCGAGGACGAGGACATGTTGCACCGCCATCAAACCTACGGCGGGACTGGAGCAGGCAGGGACACAAGGAGGGGCCAGCCGCCACTTTCATTTTCTTGCACATTTGCTGCAAAAAACACTGACTGCAAGACACATCAAAACCCGGGTCAAAGACATGAGCTTAGCATTTGTAAACTCATGTTAGTGTTTATGTTGAGCAGCCATCAGCTCTTGCTCTTCAGATATATTTCAGATAGAATGTCTGTTTGTGCTTCTTTGTTTAATTTCTTTAATTAATTAAAGGTACACTCTCAGATTTTGTTAGAGCACCCCCCCCCCCATCCTGTTGATGCTTACAAACATAAATTGTGCGCACATTAGTGGATGTGAGGCTGATTAATAAAATCACTGAGCGCCTTTAAAGCTGCATGCGTCTACTTTTGGCCACTTGGGGGCTGAAAAAGATGAAAAGAAATATACAGCCACCACAGACTAACAGTTTGCATATTAGTGTTGTTACGACTAACATGTTGGCAACATGTTTTCCTATTTACACTTCTAGCAAACCCAGAGCAACATGATCATCTTATTCAACTCGTGTTTGATAATATAAGTCCAATATTCACTCTCCTTTTAGCTCAGGTTTGGTCTCCACAAACACGTGAGAAAAATATCTGGTTCTTTAGCTGCTAAATGTTCCACTTTCTTCACCAGCTAGATGGAGGAATTTTATCTATATGCCCCACTGCTAATTCCTACTGGTTCTGGTATTACTTGCAAAGCTTTGGAGAGCTCTACTGCAAAGTTTTCTGCCACTGGTCCAATACGATGGAGGTGAACAAAATCTTATTTTATATTCCAGCATTTTTACAATGTTATTTCAGAGACAATGTCATGGTTATTCAGGACAACAAATATGCAAGATTTATCAGATAGCAAAACTATACAAGAACATTTTCATTTGAAAGTATTTCCAATGAAATGCATAAAAAAGGATGGTTTTAAGTTCTAATAATAGATTTAGAGAAATCCAACTATGTGTAATTTTTCAACTGTAAATATCTCTTCCAGGTCACTAAAACCAACAACTTCCCAGAGAAAACACAACCTTAGTGTGCTCAGTGGGACATTCTATGACTCTGTGCTACTCAATATAACATCTATAAAAAGACAGTCAGATATGAACTATGAGGCAGCAGATGATCATGTTGTCAGGATATATATAGAAATGAAAATTCCTGATGATCGTCACACCGCTTCCGTCGTCTCTGTGCTGAACTGTGGCTCCACTACAGCATAAACAGCACCAAGAAAGTCATTTAATACACAGTGTCATGCTTCCTTTGAAATTAAATTACACAAGCTCGTTCCTGTAAGACCAGCGTGCTGCAGTGATGGACACCGAACAGTTATCAAACATAGGCAGCCTGGCCGCATGCAGAGCCTGAAAGTGTTATCGAGTTTAAAGGCCTCAAGTGTGAAACAGCAATTTCTCCTTGTTTCCCTGAAGCTCATGGTCTCTTTATAGAGACTAAACACTCAACCAACACTTAACATTTATACCTTCACACTGCTGTGAGCTGCTCTGTGAAACCACATAAAACAATTGGCTGCTAACTGTAGCTATTTGTCCAGAAATTCACTTCCCCATTTCACACCCCAACTCAACACAAACATGAGCTGTCCATTATAACTATAAATGCTACTCATTGTCATTAAGCTAACTAACTGAGTGACAATATAAACGCATGCACACTAATGCAGCCCAATCCCTGCACTCTGTGGGACTTTTATTGCTGGTTTACTTTGAATCTTTGCAGATGACCACATTTTGGATGTTTAACAACCACAAATACATTCTTAACATGTGGGAAATGCAGTAGTTGTAGCACCAGAAGCAGTAAAAAACAGTTCAGTCAGCCAACTTAGTGGATTTTAATGTGAATGTAGAATATACTGTATGTACAGCATTGATATTTGGGGTCTAGGCTCTTACCTTGTCGCCCCCCACAAGGAAGCACCGGGCAGGGAATGTAAACCCAGAGCCTACAGGTGGATGCTGGATGAGGATGCGGCTTTTGAAATGCTAAATGAATACCACCAGCAGCCACGGCAGCGGTAGCAGCAAGTGACAGCAAAGCTTTCGGTTACAACAGAGTGAGCAGCACACTACTATGACCATAAAAGATATAGCATTGGGTATAGATGTAATTTGCAGAGAAAAACATATGCCATGTGAGAGCAGCGGCTGACTCAAACTGACTGCCTGAGCTAGCTCGCAGGCGTCACTCCTGACCCACACACCCTGATACACTGTAAGAGTTTAGCATACGGCGAGTCGCGCCAACCAAGATAAGCTTCAAATGTCCCCATGTTCGTACCATAAACACATAATAAAATAAAGTTTCCTCCATTTTTTCATCCTAGTCATACTGGTTTTAGTGAATCCCAGCCTCAACCACAGCTCGCAATTTCAGATAGCTGCATGCCTAAACGCAGCAATCACCTTTATTATTTTTTGTTTCAAGGTACCCAATCTTATGAGAATTTCAGGCCCCAAAAACAGACTCAATTGTGTTAAAATGTAAAAAAAAAAAATTCTGCAGTGGTGACAACAGTAGCAGCAGTGGTGACTCAACCTGCAGATGCACCCATTCCCCCACCTTCGGTCGCATGTGCGTTAAGCAGCAGCTGCAGCCTCCCATTGTTCTGCTTCATCTCCTCTCCTGTAAGTTAACGAGCCTCGGTCGGCATCACACGCAGCCTGATGGTTTAATTAAGACGGCGCTGCGTCCTGTTAGAGTGATCCTGTTGATCACATGACTCACTGGAGCCTTCACAAAGAGCGCATTTGTGTTTTAAATATTTGACATCTCTGCTGGGAGGGAACATCAAAAAGACGGACAAAGAGGGGACCTTCTGAGACCTGCGGGGTCCCCGAGAGGAGCGAGGACACATGGCATGATACCTTGCTCACCCACTCTCTCACTTGTGTGTCACACACACACACAAACACACACTGTTTCTTCTGTCTACCTCTCTCTTTAAGTCTGACAAAAGTACGTGGACCTCTCTGTTATGACCACTATAACATCCTGTCTTTATAGTTTTTTTTAACTAGTGTATGTGTGTGTGTGTCAGACGATTTGTGAGGACGAGCGAGGTATCATTGCTATGACTCTGCTCTCCTCCCTGACACACCTCGAGCAGCCGACAGCGGTGGTGTGATGAGTCACCGTCATAACTCCTCATCAGATTGCTGTTTGTCTCCGTCCAGCAGGATGAATGAGTGGACTCAGGGCTGGATTTATGACAGCCAATCAGCAGCCAGACAGGCAGGACACATTACTACTGTCCCTCCGTTACTATGGCGATCTTATAACACCGCTCAGAGGGAGATCGTTGCTGCGAACACTCCAATTCAACAAGTACAGCTTTACAGGAATCTTGTAGCTCAGAGCTGAGGTGTACATGGATGTAACGTTGATCTCACAATATGAGACTGGACACTGTCACTGGGTTTTTGATGTTTTTCCAATATCATGGTGTAGATTACGTTACATTCATCATTATTATTGACTAGACTTTCAGGGCTGCCCCCTAATAGGCAACTAAACCCACGAGTCTCAGACTAGGAGGTTTTAAGTGAGAGAGTTCCATCATGTTGATACGTCTACGAGTATAGTATTGTAAAGTTGGAAGTTATTTAGTCTTCTGGTTTGAATGAGTCTTGCGTGATGTTACAAATATGGCTTAAATAATTTATCAATATGTTTGCTATCCTTGTTGGTTGTTCCAACATATTCACAGTCTTTACCGCTCGTCAGCTCGCTTCGTGTCCCTTTTTAAAAATGGATATTTTAAGGCTTCGTTATTTAGGTTTTGTACTGGGAACATACATAACAGAGCTAAAGACATTTGAAGTCACAGTCACATGGCAGTGTAGGAGCCAATCAGAATGCTCCAGATGGTCACAGTATTAATGTGCTTTGCATGTAAAATGCTAATCTGTAAAGTAACTAGTAAATAAACCTGTAGTGGTGTAAAAAGTACATATTTCCCAAAGTGTTGTATAGTAGAAGTATAATGTAGCATTAAGTGGAAATACTCAAGTGAAGTACAAGCATCTCACAAATTGTACTTACAAAGAGCACTTTAAGAATACTTAGCTACTTTCATCACTGCAGATCATAAACAATGAATAACCATAGAGGATTATTACATATACTGCATGGACATGATAGTGACACAATGGCATTTAACACACACAACTTCACTAAAATATCAGTGTTGAATTCAGCAGATACCCTAATACCCTATTAAGAAGGAAACCATAGAGGTAAACAGTAGAACTTATCAGACATCCGTCCAGCAGGATTCCTTTCTATTGACCTCACATGGAAGAGTCAGGGCTTCAGCTAATGCTAATGTTTTTTCTTTGACTGATCAACTATTTGTTTAGTTATAAAGGACAGAAAAGCAGCAGATATTCACATTTGAAAAGCTTGAAGCTGACTATTTGGAATTTTTGCTTTAATGGCTTTCTGATTATCAGCATTGCTGTTCATTACTTTTTTAGCATCAACTAATCGATTCATCAGTTCATTATCTAATTATTTCAGCACTGCAGCATCACTGTGATCTACTGAATTGATTTTACAGTGAAAAAGCTTTCTACTTGTGAAGCAGCATCACTATCACTGTGGGTCCTTCACACACAACCTGCCATCTAGCCTCTCCTAACACATGCACGCGCGCGCGCACGCACAACCTTCCCTCCACAAAAAGAAGCTCATTTTATTTCACTAATCATTTTTTCCGTCCAGACTTAATAAATCGACAAAGAATTAATCCCCCTCCATCGTCCTCTCCATCCTATTGATAGGCAAGGTGGCATCTCTCCCATCCACACCCTACTCCCAGTGCGCATGCGTGCCGCGTCAAACAAAGGACCAGGCAATTAACCGACGGAGAATGGCTAATAAAGTTGGACACGCTGCTGGAATAACATGCAGCATCGATGCAGCAGTAACAGAAGCAGAGTGAAAGGATTAACTTAATGTCTGTACATGCGGAGGGGGGGATTCAGGTAAACTCCCAATTCTCCATCACCCCCCCCCCCACCCCCCCCGTCACACACAGGCTCCCCAAATCCCTATCTACCCCTCCTTTTTTCCCCCCATCCTCTTCCTTCTTCTTCACAGTGCAATAAAACGGAAATATGAGATCAATAATTCATCTAAATGATGACACAATCTGGTTAGAGACCCTGAATGTGTATGATGGTGTTTATATGTGCCAGTTGCATGGAGCTGAATGGTATCACACCTCCACACAGACAAAGAGGTAGACAAGCAGAATGTTCAACTGTTTACTCGCTGTTACGAGAAAAAACGCTCCCCTTTGCGTTGTCCAGCAGCCTGCCGAAATGATATAATTTTAAACCATTTCAGGGTAATCAATAAATAATAAAGAGCGCGTGGAGCGCGTAGGGAAACGTTCCTGTTCTCAGTAGAAGCGCATTTTTCCTCAATAAAAGTGTGAAAAACGAGAATCTGTCTGAGGGTGAAGCGCGTGTTCCTCCAGACTGCACACACCCCTTTTTTAAGCTCGTGCACGTTTTTTTTTTCGCCAGTAAAATTGAGGACAGAAGAATTCATTTATTGAATGTAAAAATGTTCCAGTTCAGCTCAGTTTTTGTTCTATTTCCTTTATTTTTTTCATCAAATCTACCGGATCTTTTGTCTCTTTACCTACACTCATCCATGCAGCGTGCGCCCCGGCTACCCAAATGGAGAGATGGAAAAAGACAAAAGGGATGAAAAAATAACAATAAAACAACCTCAAGCATCCAAAGGGCTCTTTGGGGGAGAAAAGGAGCAGAATAAACTCACTCTTACCGAGCACACTGAAGTTCCGACGCTCCCTCTGCTCTCCTCGCAGTTTCAAGCAGCGGCTGCTGTAATTTTTTGCGGCTTCTCCTGCGCACCCAGCGGCTTGTGCCTGCTGCACGGTACGGTTCGACGTTCGACTCGGCTATCCTCCGCCTGCGCGCACACGCATCCGCGAGTACATGCACGCGCGTCGATTGTGCACGCACGCACACAGCAAACGCACAATCCAAAATTTTCTCCAAAGGAAAACGTCATTTACCGTCTGTCTTTCTTTTATATCTAATCCTGCAAGTATTCCTGCAATTCTGCAATAATAGTCCATCCAACATGCATCATAATAGCTCTGCTTCCAAAGAGGAAGTTACTTGCACCAAATATATTTAGCCCACTTTGTGTTTATTTTTTCGATCTGTAAAATATTTTCTTCATGGTGGATTTGTGTGATAAGTGAATGATAACCAACATGTTTTTTTTTATTGCGCACTGGATGGGAATGTAAATTTCTCTGGCTTTTATTATTGGAAATTCTCTTCTATACTCTGTCTGTCCATCCCTTGTCTCTGTGCGCCCCCTGATGTTCACTGCAGCTAGAGACATGCAGAAAGGACTTGATGGGACTCTGGACGCATGCGTGTTGATGCACAGATGAATGCACATGACACCCTGCAGATGGAAGAAGATCGTTTATTTAATTAAACTGTCTGATCAGTAAATGCTCAATTTGTCCTACAATTATCATTCTTAAGTTTTCCCCAGTCAGTGTGTAAGGCTACATGAATGAAAATAAAATGTGCCACGTTAGGTTTTTCCATGCTCCTTAGGGGTTTCTCCCTGATACTGACAGGTAGACACTAGATGGCAGTGTTTGCAAATAATTGCAATGTTTCAAAGGCTGAGATGACTGTGGCTGACTTTCGCCGACTTTAGACTTAAAAGTCTAAAGCATCCTCCCTGACACACATCTAAAGCATCAGCTTTCAGTGAGCTGAGATCAATGACTGATCTCGCGGCATTTCTAAAGAAAAATGCCAGCGAGACCAGGCCAAAGTGTTCCAACTTTTTGCAGCAGAGAAAAAAAACTGCGGCCGCCGGACTTGGCCGCCTTCCTCCGGCTTGGATCCCCATTTGTCTTCCTGGGGTCCACATTTAGAAACATAGCCTACCTATATTACAGTCCACACAACCCCTCTTAAACCAGACATTAATCTTTAATGTAATTTAAACTCAACATTAGGCTATCTTACACTCTATCTGGGACAATTTAACACTTACACTTTCATATTCAGGATTTTTCTTTAAACTGTGGTATTGTGACATATGGAAATGATGTGTTTTACTTGTAAGTCATAGCAAGCATTTCAGTAAGCAGTGGAGCGACAGTTAATGGGTTCATGTTTTGTGGTTTTGCCATTCTCATATTTTAATGCTATATCATATGCTATGGTTAACGTTGTTGTTGTTAGTTGCAGCAGTTACATTAGCCTACAGTACGTTTCTTATTTTTCATATGCAAAATGTCATTCTAACAGCAGCAGCAATTAGTGTGAAGAGGAGTGTTGTAGTTACTGGAGGGCTCCAGCAGAGGGAGCGTAAAACTGTTGAGCTGTGTTGCGGTGCACCTCGCTCCTTCCCTTCAGTCATTAGACACGTGATCTGAGGAAAGTTTGTGTCCGTGCATCTTTCATTCAACTACTCCCCTTTTCAGGTATGAGCCTCTGATAATATGTGT
>JAPMOB010230479.1:0-15749 GCA_029875015.1 Lepomis gibbosus
ATACATATATATACACACTGTGTGTATAAAAAGGCCTTAGGCTGGTCACAATAAAAGGCTACTCCAAAATATGAAGTTCCATCACAAAGCACGATGCCACGGATGTTGCAAGTTTTGAGGAAGCATGCAATTGACATGCTGACTGCAGGAATGTTGCCTGTAAATTGAATGTTCATTCCTCTACCATAAGCCGTCTGCAAAGACGTTTCAGAGAATTTGGCAGCATATTGTGGCCAGCCTAAGGCCTTTTATTGTGGCCAGCCTAAGGCCTTTTATTGTGGCCAGCCTAAGGCCCACCTGTGCAATCCCCATGCTGTCTGATCAGCATCTTGATCTGCCACACCTGTGAGGTGGATGGATTATCTCGGCAAAGGAGAAGTGCTCACTAACACAGATTTTGACAGATTTGTGAACAATATTTGAGAGAAACAGGCCTTTTGCTTACATAGAGAAAGTCTTAGATCTTTGGGTTCAGCTCATGATGAATGGGGGCAAAAACAAAAGTGTTGCTTTTATAATTATATATATATGTACACATACAATATACCAAAACACTGTCACAGTAGTGCACTATAGTAGTAATCTGCTACCGTGACAAACACACTAAAACATCACTGCTGACCTGCTGGCTGACATGGTAACTGAATCTGGACCAGCAGCTGCCAAACATTTATTTGGTCTATGATGAGCCAGTTAATCAGTCATTCATCAATCAGTCATTCATCAATCAGTCATTCATCAATCAGTCAGTGACGGACTGTGAGAGAATAATGTGTGTGTGTGTGTGTGTGTGTGTGTGTGTGTGCTGCAGGAGCGTCGTCTCCACATGTACGTGGTTTACTGTCAGAACAAGCCGAGGTCGGAGTTCATCGTCATCGAGTATGAGACGTTCTTTGAGGTAACGCATCACTTCCTGTTTCATCACGTGTGTCTCTGAACACATGTTGATATATTTTGATGTTTTGTTTTAACGTGACGCTGTAGTTTAGTCTGACTCAGTCCGACATACACCGTCCATGTGGGTTTCCTTCTGTTTGTTAAAAACTACAGCGAGCAGCTGTTTGAAGAAATAAAAATTAAACAATATATCTGTGAGGTGTTTTTAAAGATTGACGTGTACAGGAGGAACCAATGGGCTTGGAGCTGTGAGCCACAGACAGGAAGTCAGGTTTTGGTCTCTTTATGAGATTTGTAGATAAAACAACACCAGACTTCAAGTTTAATACATTTTTAGTGCTGACATGTTGTAGATGTTTTACTCTTTAGTTTCTTTCACTCTTTATTTTCATCCTTTGTAAAACGCCTGGTTTTGTTTGACAGATGATTGAACTTTTATAAGAGTAGTTGCTGATTGAATTTCTGTCGATTGAAGAGGAATCCATGCCGGTTAAATAAAAGCCAATCAGCAGCAAGAAAAGAAACTGCAGGCTTCATTAAACGGGTTGATTTTTAAGTGGAGTTTGGTGTGGAGGATGAATGCAGCAGAACGGATGAGTTCTCATATTATAGGCTGTAAAATGAACCTGTCTCTCTCTTTGCCTGCAGGAGATCCAGCATGAGATCAGCTGCAGGATGTCGATCAGTGACTACCTGATCAAACCCATCCAGAGAATCACCAAATACCAGCTGCTGCTGAAGGTCTGAGGACATTTAACTTTGGATCTACTGAGTCTCTGTCCACATTTCTGGTTACACAAACATTCACATCATAATGGTTCATCAATGAAACAACACATTTAACACCTTCATCCTCTTTATTCCTTCTTTCACAGGATTTCCTAAAGTACACGTCCAAAGCAGGACTCGACTGTGAAGAGATCGAGGCGAGTCCCACTTACATGTTTACACCACAAAGAAGGCTGTAATGTGATTGGCTGTCAGCCTCTCTCCTACCTGTTGGAGCAGTAAAGTTCAAACGGTCAAAGAGCAGAGTAACCCCGTGTTTTAGCTTCAACACAACAGGCCGGCAGATACTGCTGTTGTCATGACGTTAAATGATTCACGCGGGGTGGTGAATCATCATCATCCTGCAGACCGTCTTTCAACTTCTGCAATATTTAACAACTCTGTGTGTTTGTGAACAGAAAGCGGTGGAGCTGATGTCATTGGTACCGAAGCGCTGCAACGACATGATGAACCTGGGACGCCTGCAGGGATACGAGGTACACCTGTCTGTCTACCTGTCTGTCGGTCACAGCTAGAAACAGACTGTCTCATCAAACATCAGTGTTTGAGTATCAGTATTTTTCTATGAACAATCCTTCAAATGTGAAAGTGTTGCTTGTGCCTGTGAAAACCAACTGCAGCTCTACGGAGGTCTTTAGCCTCCTTTAGCTCCTAGTTCTGGTTTTACTGTGTGCATTTAAGAAACTCACACCAGTTGTCACATTTACACAATCTGCTATGTACACAACAGCAAACAAACACTGCGTAGTTCAGGGAAATCTGTAAAATAAAACCTGATGAAGAGAATGATTTAATATTTCACTGCCAAATACTGAAGCTTAATTTCAATGTCAGGTTTATCTGAGGCGAAACAAACAAACCAATGAGCCCTGACCAGAAAAGGGCAGACCTGATCCACAGAGCTGAAACAACTCAAAATAATTTCCACTTCCACTCCACTCTAATCAGCAACAACAGACATTCTGCTCACAACACAAACTCTGTCCACACAGCACATGTTGGGATGTTTCTCTGGGTTCTACATTTAATTTACAAGATGACAAGATCATCCATCATCATTACTGTATTGTTTTAGTATAATATTCCTACATTAAATAAAAGTTCAATTTACATGTAATACTGTTAGTATTTCGTTAATATATTAGTTATATAATGTTAACATATTTGTTATATTTTAATATATAATTACACCAGTTTAGGCCTAAAATGAATTCCTGTTACCACAGTTTCATTTTTGTGGGTTGTTTTCATTCATTAAATCCTTGTGCAAGAAAAACTGTCCACATTTAATTAATAATAATAATCTAATAATTTATTAAAGCTAAGTACTGACTTGTCAATAACTACAACAATTCATGCAGAACAATTCAGGCTACTGAAGGTTTTAGTCTTAACTCCAGATCGCACAGATCTAATTCTAGGGGCATATAAGAGTAAAATACTCGCATATGAATACGTCCAGCGGGTTTTTTATTCAAAAAGGGTTAAAGATATGTGAGATTACCGTGACAATATTTACACGGGAGGACAGCAGGAAAAATGGAGGTATGGATGATGTGTTTACGGTTTGTTGCGCTGCTTATAAGCGGCCAAGAATCAATTACTGCAGCTTTAACCGAAGTGAAAATATAAAGGACCAAGAATCAAACCCTGAGGAACGCCACATTTATTAATAACGTCAACACGACGGGAATGTTTCTGGATGAGTGGGCGGCTGTTTGCTCACATGTTCTGCTGCCCCCAAGTGGCCAAAAAACAAATAATGCAGCTTTAAAACAACCGTGACAAAGTGCTTTATAGAAGAACACAGAGCGGATGAGAGAACAGCTGTGTTTCTGTCCTCACCTGTTCAGGGGAAGCTGACGTCTCAGGGGAAGCTGCTGCAGCAGGAGACCTTCTGTGTCTGGGAGCAGGACGGAGGAGTTCTGTCTCGCAGCAAAGAGCGGAGAGTTTTCCTCTTCGAGCAGATCATCATTTTCAGTGAGCTGCTGCGGAAAGGCTCCAACAACCCGGGATACCAGTTCAAGAACAGCATCAAGGTTAGACTGGTTTATACTGGGGTATACTGGTTTAAGATGTGGATAGACTGGATACTGGTTTAAGACGTGGATAGAATGATTAATGCTGGTTTATAACATGGATAGACTGGTGTATACTGATGTATACTGGTTTATAACATGGATAGACTGGTGTATACTGATGTATACTGGTTTATAACATGGATAGACTGGTTTATTCTGGGGATAATGGTGTTATTTCTGTGTGATCAGGTGACTTACCTGGCGATGCAGGACAGTGTGGACGGTGATCCGTGTAAGTTTGTGTTGTGGTCTCGTGGCTCAGCGGAGCGCTTCACACTGCAGGCGTCCTCCGCCAGCATCAAGATGACCTGGGTGGAGAACATTGCCACTCTGCTGGACGCCCAGAACAACTTCCTGTCAGGTGAGTACATCTCCCTTAAAAACATCCTTGAATCTCTGAAGCATTCTTAAACCCATCCATGCATCTCCCTGAACATCATCAGATCTCTGAAACATCTTAGGACTCTAGAGATAAATGAAGAGTTGATCTGGTTTAGCTGAATCTGAATCTAATCTGTTTACACTGTGTTTGGGTTCACAGCTCTTCAGTCTCCCATTGAGTACCAGAAAAAGGAGGGCGGTATCTCTGTGACCCGCCCCCTGTCGTCAGGGCGACCCCCGTCGGCCCCGCCCACACCCAACGGCCACGCCACTCAGCCTCCACCTGACGTCGAGCAGGACGACCAGGTTTGGACTTCCCCGTCTTTATTCTATGCCTGGACGAGCTCTCGTTCTTTATTTTCAAAGTTCAGGTTGGAATTAATAAGATGTTGATGAGACCATGTGACCTTTGACCCCTTAGGAGCTGGTGCTGGTGACGCAGGACTTTGTGGCGGTGCGGGAGGACGAGATCTGTGTGTTCCGGGGGGAGAAGGTTCAGATTCTGGCGTCCAACCAGCAGGGTCAGAGTTTGGTCTACCGGCCGGCCAACAGCGACTCGCCGGCCGCCGAGGGCTGGGTGTCACGCAGCGTGCTCAAAACACACTGACACAAATACACAATAACACACACAGCAGAGTCAGACTCTGGTTTACTACACACACGCCAAATACTGCAGGCTAACAGGGCCAGAGGCATGCTGGGAAACCCTTTTATGATGGTTGGCTCTGAGAGAGGTGGAGCCTTTAGATGAGGACAAAATGTCCTGATCCCATTCGTGCCCCACACAAAGTGAACCCTGATCGTTTTAGGTGACCGCCTGATCTTTCCTGTAGCGCCACCATCAGGACAAACTTTACATTTGACCGTGACGATGTTGAACAGCTCCGCCAAAGTTTACAAACAGTAAAACGGGTCATTCCTCTTTTACTGGTTTTATTTCCTCCTACAGATGATTTAACATCGTTCAAAATACAGGACTGTAGCAGCTCTTTTCTCAATATATTGATCCATCTTCTGTTCTAGGATCAGTCCAAGAACCAAAGATATTCCCTTTATTTATTTTATTATTTATGAGACAAAGAAAAGCAGAAAACTCTCACAACTGAGACGTCAAAGCCAGGGAGTGTTTGTGTGTAAAATTACTTAAATGATGAATCGATGATCAAACTGATGTTTTTCAGTCGATCGACTCATCTGATCTGAACTAATCTGTAACACTCTGTCATTTGATTGGCTGCGTACTGAAGTGAGCCAATTAAAAACAGCAGTGGGCTTGGAGTTACTTCAGAGAAACGATCCATTCAACTTACTGTGTAAACGGGCTCTGCTGCCCCCTACAGGCCGGGATGACACATGACAACACAGGGACTTCACACACATACTTCTTTAATCTAAATCTGTACTCAACACGTTCTCTCTCCCAACTCGTCACATATTGATGCTCGGTCAAGGCCCTTTGGCGTCGCTTTCTAACGCCCTGGGTAGCCCTTTAGCATCAGTTTAGATGTCTAAGGCTCCGCAGTCAAGTTAGCAACAATCTGTTCTGTTTCACACGGCACACAAACCCCGGTCTCAAAGTCCAGGTTCTGGCCCTCTATCTACCCAAACCACCTCATTCCTCAGTCTTTTCTTTTAAATATCATATACCTGCCTTTACCACCACAAACTCACACTACAGGGCTTCCCCCCACTGCGTTGAACTATGATGCTATAGGGATCCCCAGTGTGTTACAAACTGACGCCAATGGGTCCATATATGGCGAGTCTGGGAGAGAGACCGGCCCCTATATTCTATATATTCTATTATCAACAAGTGTTCAAAGTCCTGGTAGTGTCCCGCGACAGGCCGGACAGCATCTGGGTGATTTGATGAGTCTGACCAACGGTGGAACTGAAAGTGTAAAGTTTGTCCTGATTCTTCAAGTGAAGCCGTCAGGGCTCCAACTAACGATTATTATCATTAGCGATTTATAGGTCAAGGTCAAATTTTTTTTATATAGCACATTTACAAGTTTACAACATCATTTACACATTTATTGTTTAAAGATGTCGGAAAACAGTGAACAATTTCCCCAGACAGTAAAACTGTCCCGTGTTTTAAACAAATCCGATAAACTACTATAACTTCCTGTAGTATAACATATGCTACCCCTCAGATTTATCCTGCGACCCCTTACAGGGGCCCCGACCCTCAGGTTGGCCTTCGCCGTCCTCTAGGCTCCACATTCATAATGATTCCTCGCACGCTTTAGGCCCTGATCTCCTGGCAGTGTTAAAAGATTAACTGCACCCACACACTCCCAGCAGCAGGTACTGTTCCTCCCTCCTTCCTGGTGCTTCAATATTCAGCAAAAACACACCTCCGTCCTCGTCCAATCGGACGAGGCCGTCAGGATGCCCTCCAGTTTACTGCCCCCGAGCAACCAATCGCACTCTGATGACGTCACAAACTGTTTCCTGTGGCTCAGCGGGAGGGAGACCACATGACCACATCACCATCACCAACAACAGCAGACTGATTCCAGGAAGCGAGAGACAATTAAAAAAATAAAAACAAAAAAAGCCTCCTGGATGAGAAGAGGTGAAAAGACCCGTCAGCCAATCAGAACTGAGCTCTCTGCGTGTCAACATGTTAATAGTGTGTATAAACAGACTGAGAACACACACACACACACACACACACTCACACCCCTGCTACGATGAAGACGATGAAGATGATTACTTATGATGATTATGATAATTAAGAATAATAGAATCTGTTTTTCACCTCAATAGAAAAAAGAGAGAAACTGTTTGTCATATTAATGTTTGTGTGTCAGAGAGAGCGTGTGTGCGTGCGTGTGTTGGTGGCGCCGTCCCGTGTGTGTGTGTGCGTGTTTTTCCACGGACAGTTAGGTGGTGTCCCGGTGTAGCGTTGCGAATCGTTGTGTTTGCGGTGACACCCGTTATTTTGTCTTTTTAGCAAACCAGAGCTGCCGCCGGCCCCGCCCCCTCCGACCCCCCCCCCCAACATGGCGCCCTCTCCGTGCGTGCAGCTCTGGTTAGTTTGGATGTTCTGATTATGCATTTCTTGTTTCTGTATATAGACCAGACCTCCAACTGCTACTGACGGACAGACAGCAGTGACTCCACCTACTGTGACTGTCTGTCTCTGAACCCTCAGCACGCTCTCTACCTGTCTCTCACCTGTCTCTCTCTCTCTACCTCTCTGTCTCTCTCTCTCTCTCGCTCTCTCTCTCTGTTTCTCTGGTGCCATTCTCAGACAACACCCCGGTCCTTAAGGAGCCTGTCAGGTGCACTACGGAGGTGCTAAGGCAGGAAGTAGTGCTCTGTGGCGGGTGTGAGGAGAGACATAGCAAACTTTAAAGAGATTAAAGGTGAAACGCTGCCTTCAGATGAGGTTGTAAAAGTGAAACCAAGCAGACAACATGCTCTGTGTTGGTTCTGTTAAAGGCAACACATGCTGGTACGGCAAGCCGGTTGGTTAGAAACGTGTAGTCCCTCATGTGCGATCAGGCAAGATCCTTACACTGTGATGTTTTTGCCCCCTAAAGCTCCTGATATACCTTTTAACAATGTGTAGGTGTAGACACTCAGCGGGGACGCAAGTGCCATCGTTCATGTACCTGCCTGCGTACTTTGCGTGCACCTGGAGGATTAAACATATCCACTAGGGGCCAGATCAGGGCCGGATCCTCCCGGGCAACACCGGATTATCTTCCTCGACAACATCCAAATTTGCACAACGTAAACAAACATGGCGACACTCGCGGAGGTTCGGATCTGAACAGGAGGTCTGCTGACAGCATAGCTAAAAGCAAGTATAATGGGGCCTTAAGACGTTTAATGTTTCCATCAATGAACCACTTCTTGTGACTTTTGTTGGACTGAAAGTTCAAACATTTTGACAAAACAATCTCACTGCAAGTACAACGGTGATCAAAAGCTCCAGGCGAGCCAGTCTTTAAACCGATACGGACCAGAAGAAGTCCTTAAAGTTCTCAGAGAAATTGTAGTGTAACTCCACCTGATGAAGACTGTGTCACATGATCGAAAGCTACAGAACGGTTACTTACTGTCATCACATTTGATTCTTGCAAAACGTGTAAAACTATAAAAGAACAGACGAAATGTGAGACCTGAACAGATTAAATTAAACGCTGAAAACGTCCTGAGACGCAAAATTTAACCTGCTGAGATACAATAACTTGGTGTGTAAACATCTTGCATGACGACACACAAGAAACTACACCGTTGTTAGCCAGCTAGCTTGCCGAACATCTGTGGCGTCTCAAGGCGTCTCTTAAAAAGTGTCCTCAGTATTTTAATTGAAACGTAATGCAGCTTACGTTTCATTAAATGGTGTTAAGTGACGGTGGCCAGTGTGTGTCGCACTTAAGTTCGATGCCGCATTCATGTCATGCGGGAATTACCGTAATTACCCAACAGTTAAATAGTGCTCACTTCAACATCCAAGTGTGTTACATCCGACCTGGCACTAAACAATACTTAAGTGCCTGAAAAAGCGAACAAGTCGCTGTTCAAGGTATTTAAATACAAATGTAATGGATATAGCGCTTTAACGACCACGCACAGTATTTTCTAACCCTCATACAACCGACTCTGCATTCGTAAACTTGTCTTAATAGTCCAATGACGTAAACACTGGCAAGACGTCTTCCCCATCCCACGTAACATGAACACTGCATTAGTCGGGTGAACGACGCTAAAAGATGGACGCTACCTTGTTCCCTTTTCCAGAGAAGGAAAATGATTTTGTCTTCAACACGTTGACGTTGTGATTGGAAATGCAAAAAAAAGAGTAGAAAACCGAGAAAAGTAACGTCTGTGGGGTCCAACGTTTTTAGAAACATCAGCAATGTTGAAACCTATGAACTTGGAGTGCACCAGAAAGGTTTAGGGTGCATTGTAGTGCACTACAAAGTGCGCACGATGGTGATAGTGCACTTTTAAAGGTGTAAAGAGGAACAGAGTGCATTATGAAGGGCTTAGGATGGAAAATGGGGCTCTATGAAGGGTATAGGGTGCAACAAAGGGCACTATGAAGGGTATAGGGTGCAACTAAGTGCACTATGAAGGGTATAGGGTGCAACCAAGTGCTCTATCAAGGGTATAGGATGCAACAAAGGGCACTATGAAGGGTATAGGGTGCAACTAAGTGCACTGTGAAGGATATAGGGTGCAACAAAGGGCACTAGGAAGGATATAGGGTGCAACTAAGTACTCCATGAAGGGTATAGGGTGCAACTAAGTGCTCTATGGAATACTTCAAGGTAAAAGAGGCACACTATTAAGATGCTTAACACAAACGTAGTGCAGTTTTTAAGGGTTTAAGAAGGAAGGTAGTGCACTAAGTAGGGTTTAAGGTGGGAAATAGCCCACTATGGAGGGTCTAATGTTGGAGGCAGTGCACTAAAGAGGATGTAGCGCAGAAAGCAGGGCACTACGAAAGGTGTAAGGTGGAAAGTAGTGCACTACAGAGGGCGTAGGGTGCTGTTTGAGACCTAGCCTTGTTGCCTATTGGCAAACTCAACTAACCAATTAAACAGTGTTATTTGTACAGAACTAACAGCTGCTAACTGACTGCTAACAGCTCTCTGTCGTTGTTTGTAATAAACTTCATTTTTCATCCAAAACTATCTGCATGTGGTCTTTGTTCTTTGTGTGACCTTGTGGATCCGGTCTTGTTGTCAGGGGTCTGAAATACATCTGTTATGACTGATTATTTATGATGAGAGCTTACTGATGTAGACTCCTGACAAGGAAGATGAAGATTTAAGAAACGCTTGGGGAGTGTTTCCTGTTCATAAATCAACCACTAAGTCCGTAGTTACAGCCAGAAGGACCAGAAATTTCCACAATAAAGTACCATTAAACTTTAAATTAATTAAATTAAATTAAATGTCAATTAGAAGCTGTCGAGTCAGAAGACATTTCTGTATCATACGTTCTTTATTCTAATACTCTGAGATGTGGATGTTTTATCTCCACGCGCTGAAGCCCTACGCACCAAGATTAAAACGAACAAAGGCCTGAAATATTTCACTTGTATTGAATCCATAGGTGTGATTTACACTTGGGCTGCTGTGTTCTTGGTGGTAAAACGTTGGTGGCAAATTATTTGTTAAAATGTTCTAAAAACTGTTTGCAACAAGAAATGTAAAATAACAAATGAAGGGTTTATTTGCACAACAACAAAACGTGCAATGCAATTTAAATATAGGAGAAAAAAATGAGTATTGTCCTGAAAACAAGCCACTTTCTTCTATTACTTATTTATTTTATGTATTGTATTTTTCACCTGCAGGCTGAACTTTGTGTTTCACTTCATATAAAAACATTTCCACCATGTATTCGCAGAAAATGTCTCGAGGATGCAGGAAATTAAGTGTTTAATGCTCTAAATGTTCGGGGTGAGGACTTTAATAGTCTAGTGATAAAACAACATGAACACAGTTTTGTGCATCAGCAGGGGTTGAGATAAGTCACAGCCCTGATCTGAGCCCTCAGGTCCGCACCACCTTTCAACACAAAGAAAAGAGCCTGAAATGAATCTAGAATATATGAAAGTTTAACTGTTCAGATTTAAGTTACGGGAACAAAGAACTCTAACTTCCTGAGACGCACCTGTAGCTGCCTCTCTGTCTGCAGTCTGTCCCGCCCACGGCACTTTCTGATTGGCTGCACGCCTCGAGTAAGAGCCTATCGACGCTTTGGAGCTGTGCCGAAGGGGAGTCAGCTGTTGGAATAAACATCCCAGATTACGACGTGTTTCTCTAAAGACAAGCAGCCCGGAGTCCAGAGAACAGGGGTCTCAGTCCTTCTCTCCTGAGCTCTGCAGCTCTGCAGCGGCGCGTAGCCTGTTTATTACTTTATAACAGGGGGAAACTGTTTCTCACACCGGTCCGCGGTCCGGATCACGGATTCTGTGTCCACCGTCATTAATTCTGTTGTGCAGAATGACAGGAAACGTAAGCAGAGTTCATGTTTAGGCTGCTGCAGTAAAAACATTGCGTGATGAGTGAAATTAAAAGAAAGAAGCCTATTAAAAGTACTGGGAGCTGAATTATTTTCATGAATGAAAACGTGTCCAAACACCGACAGGCATTTTTACGACAGGGGTATTTTCGATAGCTGTGTTTTGATTTAAATTATTTCCGGGCACAAACAGTCTCTGACAAACCCTGAAGCTGTGGACACTTTCACTTCTCTCCTGTCTCTGAGGCAGCTCGCTCAGTAACCTTCAGTCTGCTGCTTATTAGTTTTTTATTTCACTGGTCTTAACGCGTGGTCGGGATGATAGATAAATAGATCAGTGGCTTTGATTCTGTGTTTTTTTCTTCTATTTGTAATCTAAAAAATCCTTTAGAGATCCGGGTCTCATGGAAAACATCCGGGACCAGCTGGCTCCATGTTGCTGAGAGTTCAGTGTTAAAGGCCTGCAGATACAGGCAGGGTGAGGTCAGTGGCTGAAGCAAATAATTAAGATTTAAGCTATTTTGTTCTATATGGGTTCCACCATGAAAAGATTAGAGTTTAAACCATTAAACAGGGCTCTGCAGACTTGCTTTGGACATACATGCAGGTTTATCGCGTTAGTCTGTGCATTATTCTTTAATAAGTGTGTAACATAACGACCAATGATACCGTGAGAGGAGGACAAAGTGTGTTAAACCTGACAGCACTGACACGAAGCAGGACTGTGTTGTATAACTGTGCAAAGGAAAGACGTGAGAACATGATCAGTCGGTGGTTTTATCAGGTCTCATCCTGATATAAGAGCGCTGAGCTGAAGCTTGAACTTGACGTGAACTCTGGTGTCAAAGTTTTGTTCTGAGCACCAAATATTGTACAGAGAGAGTCACGAGACCCCCTGCTCTGGAACAAACATGTGAGCGAGCCGATACTTTACCAATCTTAATGATTTTAGCTTCAGTTATTGGTGTAGGCCTCATCACAGAGCTGTGACCCCGGGCGGCTCCGATAACAGCAGCTGTAAAGCAGTAAACTTATTTAACCAATTACACAGCCAGAGATACAGAGCCAAGTGGTCTAAAGGGCAGACTCATGTGGACTCAGGTTTTTACAAATAAATTCAAGATAACTAAATGTGTTTGGTACATTTAAAATAAGAAGATAAATGTATTACTGCAGCTTTGATTTCTTATTCGATAAAATATGAGTATGAAATCAAAACAAAAAGTGTTTTCAGAGTAAATAAAAGTTAATCAAGTTTATTTGTAAAAAAAAAAACAATTCTGATAATGGATTTATTTTTTTAACCCAAAAGAAAACAGTGTTGTTGCTGTTTTTCATTGTCATGTGTTCGTAACTGGGCTCAAAAAGACATTTAGAAACTGATGTTTAAATTATGTAAATAATAAATTAATAAAATAATAAATTATTATTATGTAAATAAATGAGTTTAAAACAAACTGTGCTAAAAGAAAATGAAGGGAACACGTATCAGCATCCTGTCAGATATCAGTCTATGAGGTTAGGAAGCGTTTGTGAGTCCGCGTCTCCTCTTCTGGTGTAAATGAAAGTGAACAGGTGAGACGGGTTGTTAGGGTTCAGCCTTCGCTCGAGTCTTTGTCACTAGTATGAGGAGCTGCACAGGTAGTCCAGCTCCTCCAGCCCAGTCTCAAGGGCACGAGGAGACACCAGGCGACGGGCCGCTCCAGGTCCTGGAGGAGGACTGCGTCCCATCAGGAGCACGCCCAGACGCCGTCAGGTCCGAACACACCCCTGAGCCACATGAGGAGCTGCCGTGATGAAAGTCACGCAGGACGGATCAGCCCTCAGTCGGCAGGTGGTTTCCATTGGCCGTCACCTTTGTCTCAACGTATTAAAGATGCACAGTAAAGATTCTGAACTTTGACCTATTTGGTTTATCGAGATTTAAGTGTTCCCTCGCCTTCTTTGAGCAGCATTTGGACAGGAGATAATGGAAATGGTTATCACAACACGCTGCTCGTAATCTGCTCACAGATAATCAGACATCTTTATGGTCAGGATCCATCCAGCACCACGTATATTTAGATTTATAGTCTCAACTGAGACGAAACACACAGATTCATAACAAGAACTTTGATTTTGAGTGATGTTTTTAAAGACAGGGACCGTTTTTAGGTGAAACAGAAATAAAGTCAAATATAAATGAGCTCAGAGTTTCCTGTTAACACTGAATCGCAGGTTTAATTGGACTGATTCTGTCAGAATTTGTTGGACAATCAGTATTTAAGCCTTATCTGGCTGACACATGTAACGCTGTGATACTGTAAAGGTTAAAGCAGGTTAGGCTTTTATTGTGAAAAGCAGAGTGAAGTCCACAGCAGAGTGATTATATAAAGCAGAATGTTTAGTTTCAGGAGGTCGTCACGTAGACAAAGACGAAGGCTACATGAGGCTACAGCTGCTGGCAGTCTGGCTGTTCAGTCCGTGGTCGAGCTACAGCAGCAGCAGCAGTGCACTCTGGGACATTGCAGGCCAGGAGAGAAACATGCTGTCGGTATTTGCCAGAAACGGATCTGAAACTCCGGAGCCGGTGAAAGCTCAAGTGGAAGGTGAGTTTGACTGCTAAAGCATGGCAAATTAGAAATGAATCCTGAACAGAGTGTATAAATATTAAATAACACGGTAAGGGGCCTAACTGCTAACAATACTTTTACACATTTACTTTGAATATTTTTACTCTGTGGTACTGCAACTTTCACTTGACTAAAATAATTGAGTACTTCTTCTGCCTCTGGCCTCAGACACTGCACGAGACCACAGCTGGGTGCATTAATCGATTAATCCAAACCTATTTTGATAATCGATAAATTGTTTGAGTGATTTTTGAAAACTGATGTACACTCTTTAGTTGCAGCCACTGAAATGAGAAGATGTTCTGCTTTTCTTTGTCACATATCATTGTAAAATGACTAATGATAATAATGATAATCTTTATTTATAGAGGACTTTTTAAAACCACGTTGCAGAGTGTTTTCAAAAGTGCAAACACAATATTTATATTAGAGCTGAACGATTTGGGGGGAAATCTAATTGCGATTTTTCTGACAGATTTTGAGATTACGACTCGATTTGCAATTTTTTATTGAAGTTTAGCTAAAGTTCAATATTCACTGCCAGTCTGAGCACAGAGCAGATGAACCAGGCAGGAAGTCAGACACAGAAGGGTGTAGACAATCCGGTCGATTTTCAAAATAAAACACCCTGTTGCAGACTCCCGATCCTACAACAATAAACACAGTCCAAACTGAAAAAAATAACAAAATCTGAACAAGAAAGTCAACAAAATCAGGCGGGCAAAACGCTCTTATTCTGAAATACTCCATGTGGATATGTGACATTAGCCTGCAGAGAGCAGAGCGAGCTCACGGAGAGCTGATATCTGTAGGTGAAGCACACAGAATGACAAATTAAGAACAGGTTAACAACGTGTTGGCTAAACCGCTGCTGAAACACTTCAGGGTGAGTCGACGCCAATCGCAATTTCAATTTGAAAACGGTCAATCGTAATTTATATATATATTAGCCAAAAAGGTTGAATCCACTGTACTCTTACAGCCACACAATAATGTTTCTGTGTTCTAATCATGTAATATTAGGATCTTGATAATAGAGCTGTGATTTTATTAGTACTTTAATAAAATGATGCCTTAACTTCTCGTAGAATAGCTCCTATAATAACTTTTAATATGTCTATAATACTTTTTGTCACAGCATTTTTATCTCCTGCAGTATCCCTTAACTTTTCCTTGCTTAATCAACCCTATGCAGTGGCGTAAATGACCAGGAAAATATATGGAGTGTAACTGTATAAGATGGACATAATTTATTTAGGGAAATAAAAAACAAGTTTGTTGATGACTTCCTTATTTATTTGTTTCTTGCCCAACGTTGTTAATGGCTGATATGACTTCTGTCTGTTTACATGTGGCGGGGGGCATTAACTTTGTTTGGCCTCTGACATGGCAGAGAAAGTTTTGAGAACCACTGGTTTAAGGTAAAAAGCCTGACCTTTGACCTGCAGGGTCCATCCCGTCCTGGCTGCAGGGAACTCTGCTGAGGAACGGGCCGGGCCTTTTCTCTGTGGGCAGCTCTGAGTACAATCACTGGTTTGACGGCATGTCGCTCATCCACAGCTTCACCTTCTGCAACGGTGAGACTCTCCACACGGACGACAAAGTACACAACATTAGCTCACCATAAATAAGTATAGCGTTTGTCAAAGCTAAGCTCGCTGCTGTAAGAACATTTATGAGAAAGCTCTGGTACCTGGTGTTGTTGCAGGCGAGGTGACTTACAGAAGTAAGTTTCTGAAGAGTGACACCTACAAAAGGAACATCGAGGCCAACAAGATTGTCGTCACTGAGTTTGGAACCATGGTCTACCCAGATCCCAGCCACAACATCTTTTCCAGGTACTGACCATCCAGGGTGTGTAGAAATATGTTTCAGACCATCCAGGACATGTAGAGATCTGTTTCAGACCGTCCAGGACACGTAGAGATCTGTTTCAGACCATCCAGGACACGTAGAGATCTGTTTCAGACCATCCAGGACACGTAGAGAT
>JAPMOB010230482.1:0-21126 GCA_029875015.1 Lepomis gibbosus
CCCCCCCGCTCTACTCGCTGTGATTTAATTATGTGGGAGCTTTATGAATAAAAATATTGCGCCCCTCTATTGATCATGGTGGACGGAGGATGACAGCCCGGGCTAGCTGGGATGCGACAGGACAGCCACTCTTTCTCTAACTCTCTCTATTACACTGATCTAAGTAAGTGTGCGTGTATGTGTGTGGAGGGGAAGTTTTACCAACGTGTGTGTGTGTGTGTGTGTGTGTGTGTACACTGTAAAGTGCTGCATGTCTGTGTGTGTTTGTGTGAATATTTGTGTGTGTTTGCAAGTGAAACAACCATCATGGCCAACAGGGAGCTGTAGCATCTAAATCAAGCTAAGCGTTCTCAAAAGCTCTCATGGGCCCTTGCAAATCCTTCGTTAGAGACACACACACACACACACACACACACACACACACCCCTACATAGACACACACATGCACACATTCCTCAAACGCCTCCTTTGATACATACACTGCATCAGCATTATAAATGAACATTGTCTGCACTTTTCGTTTCTCACCACCTCCCCCTCTCCCCTGCTCTTTCCCCTCCTCTAACCATCGCTCTCCGTAAGGCTGTAAGTATCTATTATGTTTTGTCGATACTGTAATTAAATTGGACAGCTTAATGCAATTCTCTGTGATCCATAGGCCTTTATGGATATAAAAGCTTTTCTGGCCCCGTGCCCAAAAGACGTCCAACAAATTTAGATGAGTTACTATTGGGGGACAAAAATTGTTGGAGAGGTTAAGGCAGCAGGGCGCACACATGGTCATTTGTAATTGGCTAATTCACTTCAATGTCCCTGACGCCATTTTGTTTTAATACATTTTCTTATTTGAATTGTCATCCGCAGGACTAAGCGATATTACTACTCTGCTTCTCTTTTCTTTTTTTTTTCTCTTGTTAGTTCTTCCTTTCCTTCTAGTGCTTTAGCTAAGCGGTATTGCAGGCTCTTAGGGACATTTATGGAGCTAATAAAACTTCAGCGGCAGAGGATCAAGAGACGACATAAGAATGGACACAGAGAGGAGAGATAGATGGAGGGAGTGAGGGCGGATTAACAGGCACTATAGAGCAACAGACTATAGAGCAATAGATGGTGGGGTGTGTGGATAGATAAATTGGAGACATTAAAGATAGTAACATACAGTAAAAAAGTAACATACATTATAAAAGAAAACCTTCAATTCTGATCTTGAAGAAAAGAGCTGCCAAAACTAAAATATTCTGTATCTAAATTAAAGCAAAATAAAATAACTTTAAAAGTGTGTAAGATTTAGTGGCATCTAGAGATGAGATTGCAAACTGTCTGGTCTCCTGCTCCCCCTCCAAAAAGAGAGTAGCATAGCTACGGTGGTTGACACAGGCCCAAAGATCTACGACAGTCTGTCAAGAAAAAGGATTTCTTTAGATATATATATATCAAGAAATTAATTATCTATTAAAACTATCCATAATATCTGACACAGAGCCAGATTGTAGTGCTCTGAGAGCGGCAAAAAATAAAAATAAATACTTGGATAGCAGTGCTGAAGTTGATCTCATGACAGCAACAGTTGCTCACATAAATGTTACGTATTATGTTCTCACCCACCCACCAACTGGATAAAAAAAATTGCTACGATGCAAAACTTATTTGCCTATCCCTGCTGTATATTATTAATTCTTCTTCTTCTTCAGACATATGTATTCAATGTAGTAATGAGCATCTACACTGCCAGCATTCTACACGAAGAAGAAGAACGTAGTGATGATATGGCTACTGCAGAAACATGGCGGTGCAACATGGTGACATCCACATAAAGGGGACCAGCGGTTAAGTAGATAAAAATGGCTCCTTCTAAGATAATAAAAACATAACAGTTCATTATGTAAGAATGAAATATTACACACTGTAACTTAATACTTAATAATATTATTCTATTATATTCATTACTAATATGACGACAGCTTTTGGGTGAGAAATGTTATCACTATTTAAAAAGTTTTCTTGGCTTCTTCCCTGTATTCTGAAAGCCAAAGAAGCAAAAGAATTTTCCCAACTCACAGAGGGCTTTATAATCCTTCAATTAATATTAAAACACGACAATCACAAAAAGCGAGTTTAACCAAATTGTGATCATAAATCATATTGGTAACAAGGAAAGGCTGTGTCCCTGTTAGCAACAGATATTTGCACTTCATTGTTGTAGTGAACAACTGAACTTGTTACTTATGGTGAGTATGGAGTCTATGACTTATCTTCAACTTTTTGGTAAATGTCTAATGCATATAGTAAATGGTGCTTCTTTACCTGCAATGTTAAATGACAATCTAATGACAAGCTTCCAAAATGACAATCTATGCTCTTTGGGTCAAATGGAGAGGGCCTAAATTGATCAGGTGTCCCCCGTAATTAATTACTCTAACTAAGATTAAAAGTTGTCAAATGCCACAAACAAAGTATACTGAGCTTATGCATGCTTTAAAATCTAAGTTGAATAATTGCAATTCATTGCAATGCAATACATCTGCATCAAAAAGATAAACTCGTAATGGATTCTCCCATGTGAAATAAATGATCCTCTGTGAGAAATGGATTTAAAGCATTACGGGTGATGGAGGATTTAGGCTGGAGATTCTCATTCTGAGAATGACCAAAGCTCCTTGACTAAATGGATTTGTTCTTTGGGAAATTGTTCAACCAACATAAGGCTATTTGAGAGTCCTTTAATCCACAGACAGTTGTCTAAACCTCTGATTTGATATGCCAATCCTAGGATGCCATATCAAGTGTGAAAATAAAAAAAATGATTAAGAAATTTTGAAACAAAGAAGTGAATAAAGTCAAAAAGAAGACCATCATTTTAGCAGGAATAAATCCTGTTGTAGGCAAAAATGATTAAACCCTTGATTGCATGTGGTAAATGGCTTGGGAGCATTTAAAGTAAATGGTAAAGCGCGTTAATAAATGCTTGACGAAGGAACAGAAGATGGATTCTGTATAGTCTTGCCACTGAAAAGAGGATGAACCCAACAACCTCTGTTTGACTCTTCAATGAATGGCTGAATCGCTATCATGAAAGGAGAGATGGGCATTTTTGAAGAAGATGGATTGTTAGAGAGACTAAAAAGAGGAAGGAGACACAAGGAGAGAAAAAGAGGAAAGAAAAGGGTCAACAGGAAGCAAGGTGAAGTAATGAGGAGGGGTTATGAAGCTGGCAAGTAATGGAGGTAATGTGTGAGAGGGGAAAGATGTAAAAAAATTGAAGGGAGCAGAGAAGATGGGAGGAATGCACAGAATGAAGATGGGAAGGAAGGACAACCAATGTGTGGTAGGAAAAGGAAAAAGAATATAGAGAAAGACTTGTTTGAGGAAAGAATATTGGGATGAAAGGGGGGTAATGGAGGCAGGGAAAAAAGGAGCGAGGAGGAAGTGTGAATAAAAAAGCTGACTGTGGCATTTTGCCTTTATAAGCATCTGGGGAGCACCTCAGCACCCATAAATAATACACCACAAATTAGCAGATTGGACAGAAGAAGGGGACTGCTGGAAATGTGTGTGTATGTGTGCTGCTGAGAGGGAGTGCTTATATGAATACGCATGCATGGCAGTGAATATGCACTACTATGTGTGTGTGTTTTTGGGTGCGTGTCCATTTTAACACTATGTACTGGATTTTCAGTACCCAGCCTAATACAATGTGTATTCCGTGTGTATGTTTGTGTGTGTCTATACGTATGTTGTGTGTGTATGTAAGGCATCTCCCTGAGTTTTGATCTGTTTCTCAGCAGGTCAGCGTTGTCAAGGTTACTGCAGGCCTTTTTGCCGGTGGGCCAATTAACTTTAGCACAGAAACAGAACAGAACAGAGCAGGTGTCTCAATAGTGCCCAGGGGTTAGAGACAGTGTATATGTGTATGTGTGGTGTTTTTTTGTCTAAATGTTTAGTACTGAAAGAAACCGACAAGCAGAGAGAAGATGTGCGTGAGATAAAATGAGACAATATGTGTGTGTGTATGTGTATGAAACATAGGAAGCGAGAGAAAAGAAACACAGCAAGCCTTTTCTTGTTTCTGTGTTTGGTGAATAGCTACAAGGCCCTTCATGATGCTGAGAGAAGAACACAGCTGAGGGTGAGATACGGGCAAATTTGAGTCCAAGCACAGCAAGACGTAAGGGAGTCAAGGCTCCTGTGGGTCGATGATGACATAATATGTTCCCTTGTAAAGGTTGAAGCAGTCCCATGTGTGCAAAGTAAGTTTCTTAAGTCACTTTCGGGCAAAAATCAAAAAATATGTCATTTCTGAAAGCTGATCAGAAAATTGCCTGATACGAAATATCTGAATATTGTTTAGTAATAATTGTTCTCCTTCAACTTTTGATGTAGAAAATGTTTAAATTTGATTAGTGTGAGGCAAAATATAAAGTTCAAAGACATTAGAGACAACAGACAACAGACATTTGAGTGTGTTGTGGTTTGAGTAAATTATTAGGCTACTCTGAGGAGATCGGATGCAGTTGGTCATGTAGAATACATTTGGTAAAATTGGTTTGATAAGAATTAATTATGAAAGAACTGCATCCCTACTAAGGTGGTTTATTTTAGCTTAAATGGCAACTGCCAACATTGTTTAGCTACAACAAATGTCTGACAAAATCACAAACCACAGAGTGGCTGAATCGTGTGCGCCCAAAGTGCAGGTACAACTCATTCAAGGAAACTGCAAATTTATGTAATATGTACATTTAAAACTGCATCAAAAATAATTGACCTTCCCACCCCCAAGCTATCAGATCTTAACAGTAAAGCCACTGAACGCAAACCACATACTATTGCACATGATCCCAGTCACCCTCTTAACCCCTTCTTCACACTGCTTTCATCAGGGCGCATATACAGGTCCCTGGCCTGAAAAAGGGGTCCACTTCAGCAAAGATTTTTTGCCTTCTGCAGTAGCATCACTAAATTAAGCTCCCAGGTGGGAAATGTGTTTTTATGTATATTGTTTGGTTACTGTATGTGTATGTTATGTATACCTGAGGCGCTGTACGGACTGTGAAGACAAATTTCCCATGAGGGACAATAAAGACTATCAATCTTTATGTTAAAATAAATAATTGAGGAAATGAATCACATCATAGACTATAAACAATTAGCAGCATTAAATGCTGTTCAGTCAGTCCAGTTTCCAATCCTGGATAGATTATATACAATGTCATGTTATCCCATGAGGCATATTTTAATAGCAGTTGGAAATTTGAAAAATGAAAACTATTGGCTTTTAAAAGGCGTGCTCCTCATGTTCCCTTCTCATATCTGAAAAGCACTTTAAACTAAGTTTTCCCCAACATTTTTCTGTGGTGTTTCATAATGCAGTAGAAAATGAGGCTTTTACAATGGTTGTATCTGTCTGAGTGTACTTGGTGAAATAAAGTGATTGTGATGGCTAACAGAGCAGACTGTCATCCTCCCTTCCCATGCAGTGGTAGGCTAATTCCTCTGACAGACTGTCTTCCACAATGGCTACTGGCTGCTGTCTTCTTAGCCTGAGGGCCTGTCTGTTTGAGTGAGAGAGAGAGAGAGAGAGAGAGAGAGAGAGAGTGAGTGAGAAAGAGAGAGCAATACAGAAAGAGAGAAGTTGGGGAGATGGAGAGAGAGAAAGGAATAAAAGAGACAACCAGGGAGAATGAAAGCACTTTTGTGTTCGTTTGTGTGTACGTGAGAGCGTGTGTGTGGTTGCTATGCTGTCTCTAGGCCCTAATCTCTTTAGTAAGCCCCATGATCTAGTTAGAAACAGCAAGTGGCTAATGTCAGGGCAAACTGGAAGAGAGGGATCTATGTGGGGAGTGTGTGTGCCTGTGTGTTTTTAAATGTTTGTGTGTATGCTATCTGCTGTATCCACATCCTTGTTGAGACTGTCAGGGTCTACCTGTAAGACAACTGGTTGAATAAATGTTATCATGCCTGAAACCACATCCACTTCCTTGTTTGTCTTGTTTCTGTTTGTGAATGTGTGTGTTGCTGGGTGTGTCTGAAAAGCAGCGGTGCCCATTAAGGCTGAGAGATTAGGCTGAGTGGATCCAGATTCTGCGCTATTGTTCCTTTGCAGCAGGCTTCTCTTTGTAGACAGGTGCAGGAAATGGATTTTTAGTTAATTTGCCTGGTCAAATCAGGGTTAAAAACCAGAAGGGGAAAAAAACAAATTGTGTATAAAATCTGGTCACTATTGAGAAACTGAGAAACTTTCACACCAAAGACATACGTCTTATCCACTGCACCATCACCACCCCCACACAAGATCATAACCTATATGACATATACGTACATCTTGTGCGAGAAAAAGCTTTTAAAACTCAAAAACACTTAAGTCATTTTAAATATTTAAATCCATGACAATGTTTGTCTGCTCTCCTTCATACCAATATTTGTTCCATTTTCCAAATAGAGTTTATTTTATTCTGGGCCAATATGCCTCAAATGCTAATAAGCTGTATATTATCTTGGTACGCAATGGTATTTAATATATGGTACCTTCAGGACAGCATGTAGATGAATGTTGTAAATGGTGCTTGAAGCTGTCGTGGCATGATTAAAATGGACATGGTGATCAGCAGTTTTGTCACATAGGGTAAAAGTACAGCTAACTCACCAGCTGCCATAATAAACGATAAGACGCTGACACAACGGGAATGATGAACACTCTGAACTAATGGCTTCTCGCTCACACACATGCATAAATATAACCAACTCTTTTTGTTTTTTTCTCCATCTCCGCCTGACTGTGTTTTCACCTCTTTCACATCTGTCTCTTTTTCTCCAATCAGTTACTGTACATGGCAAAAAAAACCAAACAACCTGTCCTTCAAAACATTGATTGCACCATTCCTTCATTCCAGAAAAAAACAACTCAAAAACACCTTGTGTAACAGCATGCAAGTGAATGTAGTCCGCCTCAAATATTGTAATATGAAAATCAATCATGCCCTGGGGGAATATATGGAGAGGAATAAAGGATGGATGCGGACAGACAGAAATTGAACCAAATTCTCCCCTCCCATCCAATCACACTGCATCACAAATCACCAGCTCTGCTGCTAATTCAGTGGTGTTACGGTGCGCAGGCCTTGGCATATGGCATATGGCTTGTGTGTGAGCATGTGTGCGTAGAAGTGTGTTTGCATATTATAGTTGGGAGGTGAGAGAGAAAAAGAGAGAGAGAGACAGAGAAAGAGAGGGGGAAAAAAGGAAAAGATGATTTAGGAGTAATGAGAGCCGGTAAAATCATGGTGCCCAGCGGCATTATGGGACTAAATCTAATCTGCTAATGGAGAGGGGGGCGTGGGCAGGGATGGGAGGGTGATGGAGGAAAGAGGAAGGGGAGGAGTAGGAGGGAAAGAAGATGAAGAACGGGAAAGGACAGCAAAGGCAGGGATGAAGGTTGAGGACAGAAGAATGGGTAGAAGGCAGGAAGGACAGAGAAGAAGAAAGCAGGTATGAGGAGGAGAAGAAGAAAGAACCATAGCAGGAATGGCAAAGGTGGATGGGGATGTCTAACACAGAGTAAAGCAGAAAATAGGAATCATGGAAGGTAAAGAAAAAAATGAAGAAATGCAGCAGAACCATGAATGAAGGAGGATGTTAAGAAATCACAGTGAAAGAATGAGGATGGTGAGAATAGTAGAAGAAAAGAAGCGGTTTACAGTGTAAAAAACATGAGAAGCATGTATATGAAGGTGAGGAGAAGAAGAACACATAGGAAGAGGGGGAATGTAACTAAAAGTGAAGAGAAAGCAAGAATGGGAAGAGAGAAAAAAAAGGTCGGACAAAGATGAGAGGTGAGTTTATAGTGTGACGTGGGTGTGTGTTAGAGAAATAACATGGGGTGGAGGCACTGGGAGGGCAAGGCCCAGGAGAGAACAATCAGCACATATTGCTATCACATTGTGTACAAAACGCTCTGTTTTTAATACACAAAGTTTGCACACACTCTATACATGACGTACATGCAACAACACAAACAGGCACAACACCCTTATTGTTGCTCTCCGCCACACACGCACACACACAAACACACACACACACACACACACAAATAGACACATGTTCTTACACACCCACACACTCTGCAGAAGGCAGCCATTGAGAGGTAATTGCCCCAGACTGTTAACGTTTTCCAGGATAAAACTACACCAGTCTTTACAAGCTGAGCTAATTTCACAACTTTATGTCTTTACCTCAACAAAATGGCTGACAACCCATCATCACCACTACAACATAAAAGAAAACTAGAAGTAAATTTTATTTTATATATTAGATTACCTATTTAAATTTTCTGTGATGTATCGGATGGCGCTTCAGGTACTTGGATCATTTGGAGGCTTTTTTTCAACTCGGGCCACCCATGCTGAAGATATACAGTGTGTGTTCATCCTGCAAGTTGCTCTGTGCGTGATACACAGAGCCCTTTTTAAACAATGGTGTTCAGTTTTTTGTAGTAAGAGGACAGCATTAAAGCTACAACAATTAGTCAGTATCTCTAAATTTAATTGACCAATATGTTAATTATTTATGAATTATGTGGTTCCAGGTTCTTCCGAGAACTTGTTGCTTTTCTTGTTCTTAAATGATCTTGATAAATGAAATATTTTGGGGTTTTGGATTATTGGCTGGACAAAATATGACATTTGAAGGAGTTACATTGTGTGTTTTCTAATGTCTTATTTAGCAAAGTCTGAACCGATTTAATGATAGAATAATCAGCAAGTTAATCAATGACGAAAATTGTTGTTAGTTGCAGACAGCATCTTGTTTTGCAGCATCATAATACCGCAATGGTTCTTAATGGAAAGAAAGAGCACATGATGATTTATCAGCAAAATCATTGCTGTCAAATGATTTACAATGTGTCATCTACTACCTTTTTGAAATATAATCTTTAAATCATATGCCGTCAATCCTTTGGATCCTTTTTGTCAATGTCAAAATCACAGCCTCTTCAAGTTATGCTGAAATTCCCCAGTGAAAACAAAGTAAATTCACCTCATTCAGGCTGGGTGGCCTGCTCTACAGTGAGAAAAGCGATTGTCAGACTGTCAGATTTTATTGTATTCTACTGTATCATATCATATATTGTTTTAAATCATTCTTATGACTCATGTGTCTGTGATCATTTCACTTTATAAATACAATCTGTAGATGAAAATTGAACCTTGGGCCACAGTGGTAAACTCCTACATGGGTTGGAAATCCAGACACCCTGTGAAACTGCACCAAAACCTCAACAATCTGCTATGAGCAACACAAACAGAGCAGGGCCACATGGCAACTCCATTATCTTGATAGTAAACAGGACCCCAGCTTTGCAAATTATTGTATCTAAGCTACAGCATCAACACACAACAACTAGCTAAGAGGTCCAAAACATTCAACACACAGTGTATTGTATTGGTGCATTATTGTATTACTGTAAGACTGTACACTGCATTTCTTCACAGCTCTCTACCTCAAAGAAACTTTAACTTAAACACATTAAATAAAATTCTAACTCTTAAATTACTTCTTTCACAGTCAATAGCTATGAAAAAAAACACTTTCACCCAGGTCCTCATGAGGGTAGAAAAATAAGTCCGAACTCCCTATAAATCAAAGTTAGACAATAGCCGACCATTATGTTGGCAATGATACTGTACAGCAGCGAGACACAATGTCAAGCTATAACGTCTTGTGTTTAGCCATTTGATTCACAGGTCAGTAAAAGAAAACACAGATCCAACATTACACTGCAGCTTAGACAATTACACCAAATTACCCTGAAACTCTGCAGTGGTTCGTGCATTTATGAGGTAATGTACAGTTTCAATACATGCAATCGTAACCGCGTTCCCTCATTCATTCAGGTCACAGGCATGCCGCTGCAATCAAATAGCCATTACAGTGTTGAATGTTACAGCTGAGGGAAAGCAGACGAGGAAAGAGATAGGGTTAAAAGCAGGGTTATTGAATAAATTACAAAAAAATCTGTTTCTCTCATTTCAATAGACAAACTGACAAAAAAGGGCACTTTCTGTAGATGAACATGCAATATCTACGTCTGTATAATATATACATAGAACAGAAGTGATGACCGTATGTACGTCAGAAAGCTGCCCAATGGAGCTCAAACCACACCCAGCAGGTAGGCCACCTGTATCAGAGCACCTTGCCTGGCCCAAGAGACCAAAAGAGTTTCCAGACAGTAGATGGCGCTGTAATGCTTCCCTGTGCTTCTTCTCAGCACATCACTATTCACACACACTGCCTGTTTATCAATACCTGCAGATCACCGGCACTCAGAGACAGGATCATCCCTTCTTTGAGGAAATTATCGGATGAATTTTCCTAGTAAACATCATTTTATAAATCATTAAAAGTGAACACTCTCTAATTCTTATCCTGATTAACATCCAAAGCAACACACACACACCTGTTAGCTGCACCCACAAGAATAAACATAACCTATTATTAGAAATAGGTTTGATCATGGATGACATGAGTTAAGATTATCCTGGTTGAATTAGGGTAGAGAGAGCAGGAGAAGAGTAAATGTATCGTGTGTCTTTGCATTTAAAACTATTTATATATATTATATGTTTCATTAGCTTGGATACAATGGAAACATATAAAATGTAGCACTGCATAATGTACCTATCCCCCAACTAAATGCCCCCCAAATTTGTCATTGCCGGACATGAATCAAACTGACACGTTGTTGTTGTTGCGGACTGATGAAAGGCAGATGTGGCACAGAGATGGGAAACAAAAGGGATGTCTGCATTTCTCTTTTTCCACACCTGTTGTGTATCCTCTCAGTCCATCCTCTTTTCCTTACGTCTGTCAGTCTGTCGGCAGTGTCTGTCTTTCTTCTCTCTACAAAGAAGAAAGACAGATACTGGAAGGATCTGTAAATCATTATCCTCTGCTCACCTTGAGACACTGAGAAGCTAATAGGCTCCCAGCAGGGAATACGTGCGTGCGTTTGTATGTTTGTGTGTGTGTCTGTGTAAAACAGAAAGGTTCTGTAGGGAAAATACATCTCTGTACATATATTGTCATGTTTATATTTCATATTTATATTGTGTGTGTTAGAGTTCAGCTATATGTTTTTTGTGCACATACTAACACAATGTGCTTCCTAGTGAGCATCTGTGTGTAGTGTTGTCTGTAAAACTGTGTGTTTTATGTACACTTGTGTGTATTTACACAGATACTCAAGAGAGTGTTTAAGTGTGTATGTGTGTGTGTTCTTCTCATTTCCTCCATGTAGAGATTAGGGCCTGAAGAAGAGCAGCATTATCAGACAGCTGGAAATGAGATCTCAGTAGGGGACTCGACTCCTCTGCCTTTCTTTTCATCCCTTCTTCCACACCTCCCTTTGTCCATCTTCCTGATCCCCCTGCGACTCCTCCTTTACCTTCTTTTCTTATCCTCTCTTATATCTGTGCTTTTACCACTCTATACCTCCTTCCAGTCACTATATCCCCTCTCATCTTTCACTCCATGTTCACTTTTGTCTCTACGTACACTATGCAAGCACCCCAGCTTTGCCTATCTTTTTATGCAGCTCTCTTGCCTTCCCCTCTTCTCTCCATCCATTTATTCTTACATCTACTCCGCTTCCGCCCTCCTCTGCCGAAGAAATGAGGTCCGTGCCTCAATTTCTTTATGTGTTACAGTTTTCTTAAAACATGAAGCAGAATCAACAAGGTAGCTCTTATAATCCACATTCTTTAAATTCTTAATCACTTAATCAGCACGGCCATGATTTTTCACTTATGTTGAGGTTTCTGTGGAGAGGGGACTTGTTCAATCGCGCCATCTGTCACTGTTAACATTGACTACACAGTTTTACTATTTATTCCAAATGAACTGTTATTGCTGCTCTTACAAACATAAAACGTGTTATTTTTAGTTTACAACATCCAACTGGGGACAGATTGAATAGCTATTGTGTTATGCCAGTTGGCCATCAACTAGCATAAAAGACATCTTGTTATATTGTGTTATTTTTATGACGACGTCTTATGTTATTACTGTAATATATTTGAACAGCATGTGACCTTCTAGAAATCAAAAGTAGAAACTTCAATGTAATACGTACAAGATAGTAAATTAGAAACAGACAGGCGCATGACAGGCAAACATGATAGTGAGCAATGATCTCAAAAGGAAAGACCCTCAGCTCAGTGAGAGAAGCTGAACTATTTAGGATAAGCCACATCTGTGTAAGGCCATTTCCCTGTACCAGTCTTTCTCTTCTTCTTCTCTTTTCTTTTGTCAATCCGATGTCACCATGACAACAACAAAACAAACACGGCACAAGACAGTTCTGTAGATAAACACTTCATTGTTGAGATCTGTCGGTATTAAACAAATAAATCTATCTTGAACAATCTCTGACTTTATGTTGAGTTCCATTCGAGGCACGGGGCATTACATTATCGTGGCTGTGGCATGTTGTGTGTGTGTGTGTATGTGTGTGTGTGTGTGTGTGTGTGTGTGTGTGTGGGTGTGTAGGGTTGCAATGGAATTCATGCTACAGTACTACATAAATAAATTACAAAATAAATTGAACATATCAGTAACAATTCCAGAGATAAATGTGGTTAAATTAAAATAGGGTTATAGTTAATCAGATCAGCAGTAAAAAGCATAATTATTGTAAATTTAATAACTCATGCAGGCAAAGTATGGTAAATTGTACAAACATTTCAAGAGAATCAGCACAGCATTCACAGAAAATAATCCACTCCACTCCAAATTCTAAATAAAAAAATACTATATATACACACACACATAAAGTATATAGAGCGTGTGTATGTGTGCACGTGGACAGAGTAGAGTCTATTGGGTATTTCCAGGAAGTGGTGGTCAAACTAAGTTTATTATCTCTCTTCCTCAATCAAATCAGTAAGAGAGAAGCATGTAGAACAGGACAACATTTCCTGAGAACTCACACACACACACACACACACACACACATGCTGCTATCTTGACTCAAACATCTACCAAGTGTGACTGCTGTGCCAAAGAGAGGAAATCCCTACGCAACCCACACCTCCTTGCGATGTATTACACAGTAGTCTGTGCGTTCGTGTGTGTGTGTGTGTGTGTGTGTCAGGAGGTGTTTGCATGTATGAGCTTCTGTGTGTTTGCTTGTTTGGTCTGCTGATGCTATCTGTCCCTCTCATTGACAGAGAGGAAGGAAATGAACAGTCCGTCACACTAACAGCAACAGGGTCAATACCGGACGCTAACAGGCTGTTCAGATATAATGCTTCATGTCATATTTTGATCATCAAGCTCTTCATATTCTCTAAAAAAAATAGCAATTCAAAAGCAAATCTTGCAACAGAAATTCTTTCTAAGGTACAATATGCAAATTTCTTGCATCTCCTATAAAGAATGCAACAAAAAGCAAAACATTTCCCTCTCTATCTACACCATCCCAGAGTATCTTTTACAAAAGGTTTTCAATAAAGGTGGTAAAATTCTGTAGCTGATACTCCTCTGTGTTCTACTACCTACTTTCCTGATTTTTTCCATTTTAAAGTTGATAACATTTTTGAAAAAATGGGGGTGGGGCATAAAATAAAGTGAAAACATTTGGTTTGTTGCTTGATGCCCCAACGCAAAACTTAACCACTAAGTTGCACTTGTCTTAGTGTGGGTGCTTGTGAGCAATTTGTTGTTGGTGTTGTCCATTTGTGAGCACATGCATCCACCTGTATTTAGACACTCTCCTCCTAGGCAGACCAAAAGTATAAAAGCCACTGAGATGACATGCGGCGCCACTGGCCAAGTAGACACTAATCAAATATACGATCCTTGTGTCAAGTATCAATAGGCTGGTAGAGAAATAGAAAGATGGGGGGGCAGGAAAGAGTGATGTAGAAAAATGGGCAGACCAACCTCGTTTGACCTCTTAGAGAAAATATGGGAGGATGGAGCGAAAGAGAGAGATAGAAAGAGAGCTAAAGAGGGGGAGGTAAGATTACATAAAATATACACACACACAAATTCATAAATCACCTCATCTAAATGTTAATTGGTGCTAAATGGCACATTTGAATAGGTTAAGTGGTGCCTCTGAATTAGTGTACCTTACGTAGGTGGTTCAATAAAATCCCATTTCTAAACCCATAACTCCCCAAATATCATTTGTGTCAAACAGCAGAGCACTTGATCGCTTACCCTGAGACAGACTGTGCAGTTTCGGGGGACAAGTGAAGCATTGGCTCATTTAATTCAATAAAAAACTGAAGTATGCTTTTTAAAGGATCGGTTCAACAAATGTAGCATGTAGCTAGTCTACACATGGTGCAGAAAGTGGCCCACCTAAACGCTAAGCACCGCCAAGGGAGAAGTTGTGCAGCTTAAGTGGACCAGTTGCAAGAATTTGACCATTTTGCCCAGTGGACAATTAATTTCCTTGCATTGCATATCTACTTCTCCTTTTTTAACAGCACGGCCCACCAAGTGTCTTCTGGGGCCGATTAAACACTCAGTGTCACTTACAGAGAGGTTGGGAGGGTTAAGTGGACCGGCTGAGCATTCGTCAGACAGAGGTAAATTGCTACAATGACAAACTACTGCACTGGCTATATGAGTCCCACTGCGCTCTGTGACATGGTGTGTGCCTGTCTCCATACAGTAATCTGAATAGCTTAAACACACACACACACACTGTGACAAATGCTGCTTTGAGAGTGAGGAGGCCCATGCAGCCAGCCTCTGTCTGAGGTGACCTCAGTGATTGTGACATCATGAGGTGGGCTTGATTTATATGCATGTTGTGCTAAGAAGCATATTCAAACAAAAAGGCCCCAGGTGGGGCAGAGAGCGGCCCCTTGGGAAGGAAAAGAAAGCAGACAGGGCAAAAGAAAGAGGAAGGGATGTGGCATTAAGAATAAGGAGGTAGGAAAAGGAGGTGGAGATGGGGAAAGATTAGGGGAGAGGAGAGGTAAAGAAATGAGAAAAGAAAAAGGGAAAACAGAAAAAACAGGGAAAAGTCACATGAGAAAGGGAGGTGAGGAGTATAAAAATCACATACTGAAAGAAACTGATGAAGTGAGGAAAAGAGGGAAAAAAGAAATGAGGGGAAAGAGCAATGAAAGAGGAGAGGATGAAAAGAGAGGCAAGAGGAAGTTGGAGGGTAATAGTGTATGTTCATAGAAAATGAATAAACGACCTCCACCCTGCGTGTGTCCTACAGCTGGCACACACACACACACACACGCATACATATTGTCCCAGAGCTGAGTGTATGATTAACTGTAAGGATATATGATCCATTTACATCATAACCAGGTGCATTGTACTGGATTATCAGCTGAGGTCACCCCTCCTCCCCTATTCTCACTTCAATGAACTGTGTGCATTTGTGTGTGTATATTTGATGTCTAGGCATGTGAGTTCACGTAACAGAAGACAAATAAGACAATAAGAATGTAAGACAAAGAAAGAGACAATAGTTATATTAAGGCTAAAATTATTTGAGATTGGTGGTGGATCTGTTCACTAATTGGTACACATGTATTTAATACATTGCCTTAATGCAATACCAAAGGTCAATGCAAAGCCTCAAACCACTGAGCTTACGCTAACCCAGCAGCACACACTGCCAAAGTGACATTTTGTTTTAAAAATAGATTGTTAGTATTGGCCTGCTGGTTAGAAAAATAAAGCTCTTTAAATATTTATTTCCTATTTCTTTACAGTACAGCTTTTATGATTTTATGCCTTTTAATGCCCAATTTTAACTATCCTTTCATCCACCCATACTGCACTCTAACCCACTTGACCCATCCAGCATTGTCAGGGGCATCTGCCTATCCCAGCACACACTGGGCTAGGTGGTGTATGCAGGTCGGCAGTAACACACATTTTGACAGAAAAACACATTTGAAACATTTGTTATTTTAAATGTGTCATTCTGATTTGTTGCAGCTATCAAAATCTACAAACATTGCCAACTGTGTCTGATTCCAACCAAGGGACCGCTACCAGGGTAATTATTTTCGAAACTTAATTTGAGCCAGAGACAGCTGTAATGTTTCTTTAAAAACATCAGTCCACATAAATCTGGTCCAGGCAACCACTTCTCCACTCCTCATTTAACTCATTTAACTTCTAAGAGTTGGACTGAAATGAGATTTTGGCTGTTTTTGAGAAGCAACACTGACTTAAATTTAAGTCTTGAAATTTGGTCGGCTTTCTCTATTAGAGAACTTTTTATTGTCTTTATAATAATTACTTTCCTGCTTTGGGTGCAGTCTGATTTAAAAGTAATTGGTGAAAGATTTCCTTCCATATTGCCAGTCAACTTTGCAAATACTTAAATTTAGAGGAAACTGGAAAAATACTTATTGTGGACTGCATAAATCCTCATATATTCAGTTTTGTAAACGTTCATTATGCCTAAGTCATATTTTTACAAGTTTGGCAGGCGTCACATAACGAGCCAGTAACATGGCAATCAAAGCATATATGCAGCTGGAGTGTTCCTGTAAATTCACAAACTCTTCTGCCCTGACATAATTTGATGTTAGAAGAGTTTGTGTGTGTGTGTGTGTGTGTGTACGCACGGAAAAGCTGCTACTCATGCTGAGCCATGTGGGCTGCAGGACACACATTCACACTCACATGCAGACAGGGCTACAGTAACTAACTCATTAAAACGGCTCATTTCACCCTAACCTCAGCCAACACATACACTGCTGTCAGATCCAAGGGCTACACACGCACGCACGCACGCACGCACACACACACACACACACACACAAACGCACATATGGACTGCAGGCTTAGCCACAGTTGAACACACACTCACTCATATGGGACTAACAGTGTCACTTCCGGATTTAATCCTGTTTAGCTTTTCTGTCTATCTTTATCTCTTCCTGTTGTTGAGGTGATGAAAAAAAAACAAGAAAATACAGTTATAATACCATTAAAATAAAAACTAGAATAGGCACTGGATGTTCAAATATTTCTAATATTTTAGAAACCTTGATAAAAACCTGAAAACAAATCATATCACAACTTTAATTTTGTGTTGGATCTTTTTTAATTGTCCTCATTGCAAGATGTCCTTATTAACTGCAATGAACAGTGTCTTTTTAGAGAAGCCCTAGGTATTTTGACAATAAGATTTAAGTTTACTCCCTTGATGACCAAATGGTAAATCTTTTACAGACAGTCATCACTGTATTTATTTCACAACATTTTTGCTCTGTCCTTGTGTAAAGACGGTCCATGAAACATTTGGATCCAAAATGTATTTATGCATTGAGACGGAGCCAAGCATTTTGATGATTTCTCTGGATTTTTGCCTTCCACTACCTAGAAACTCAAATCGGAGGCAGTACCAAAGCATTTTAATTTTACCCTCATGAACTGCTGTTCCTGTCAACCAAATAATAAAACAATGTGAATTGTTTCTCAAGTATTTTGTAAGAACATTCTTGAACCGAATAGTCTGAACTGCAGCCGTGTTATATCAATCAACAATGGATAGTGGAAAAAAGAACATTTCCCTTTATGAATGAAATGGGAACAGAGTCCTGCTGGCACTTGTAAAAGAGTTATAGTTGAAAGCAAGTCAAAAGACTGAGGAAGAACAGAAGATGGAAAAGAGGAAGACTGATGGAGCAGAAAGAGAAAGAAAAAAAAGACAGCGGCAAACCAGAGACATAAAGACAGAATCTCTCATCACTACTAAGGTGATTTTCAGTCTTTCTCTCCCCTACTGGTTCTTCTTGAATCACAGAGGAGCTTCCTGGTGCCAAAGTGAGCCAACAGTTTCACCAAAGCCTTCACACAGTACAGTCAGTATCACAAGAAAAAGCCTGAAGTTCTCTGAGCTTCAAACACTCTCTGAACCGTTTCAGTTATCATACATATAATCTATTTCTTTCTTTCTTAAAATACATTTTACAGGCTTATGATATAATTCATTTGTTCATCATATATTTATTTTTTCCAATTACTGTATGAACAATTTGAACTTGAAATGTTGCACTAATTAAGCTGAAAATTTAAAAGAACCATTACTACAGTGTTGTAGGAGAAACTATATTTATTGTAATTCTATACATTTATAACCCCAAATTGTCAGAATCTTTACAATTTTATGTTTTTAATTAATTTTTCCTTTTTGGTTATATACAGGCCTTTTTAAAGTTCTTGTTGCATTATTTTGACTTGTTACATCCAGTATTTTAAATGTGCGGTGCCTTGTTAATACTTGGCTCCAGATATGTGAGTTTTGCGGGTAATATTTAAAAATTATAGAGACATTTTTAGCAGTAAAAAAAACTAAAATATAATATACCCTGCATGGCAATGCAAATAACAAATCTGGAGCACTCCAGTACTCTTCAATCATATACACTTAATACTAATGTAAATAATAATGTACACATACTGCACTTGGAAATTTGGAGATTAAACCACTGCATGTTTATGGTAATTGGCCAATAAAGTAATTTAACCTCTGAAAACATTTACTGCATTAGTTCAACTAACTGAGACTAACTGAAGGAAGGAGACTCTAAAGCTCACCCTCTGTCAGTCATCTTAGGCCCTCAGCGAAGAAAATACAACAACCCTGATATTTTTTTGGTCATAAAAACCTCAAACCCATGAAATCTCCCCCTTTTTTATCCAATCTTTCCTTCGGGGCCCAGAAAACATCCGCCACCTCCCGGCCTCCCAAAAATCTGGTTCCAGTTTGGGGCAGCGTTGAGTTTGAGAGTGGGGGTGACTCCAAGGCAGCTGACGCTTATAAATAAATAAGGAGAAAGAAGGCAACATATCCACAATTTCTCCACATCTTTATGATTTTTTAATGTGGCTTCTTTCTCCCTTTTTTATTCAGTATTTTCCAACCGCCCTTTTTTGGTCACTCTATTCCTGCGTTTTACAAGAATATGGATAGATACAGCTGTTGTTTTCATATTTTGAGATGGAGCCGGGTAGTCAGTAAGTTGGGTGTTTCGATTCAGGGATTAATGAAGTAGGGAGTGCACTGATTGAGACCTTAAACTAACATACCAGATCTGCAGGCCTTCTGTTTTAACTCTGTTTTTATTTCTTTTTTTCCAACCTCTATATATGTGCTTTCTCTGATCTCCGTGGCCTCGATGTAGCCTCTTGAGATATTTTTGTTTGGTGCTTTTGTTGTATTGTTGTATTCTTCTCTCCCCCTCTCACACCTGATCTGTACGCAGTGCTTGTTCCTTCTGTTGTCTTCATGCCAGGGGAATGTGCGTGTGGGTGTGTGTGTAATCTTAATCGTTTCTAAAAACCCCTTCCACTTCGACTATATTGCCACCACAAAATTGTTGTATTTATAGTATTTCTAGGAAGGAAAAAAAGTTCAGAAAATTGTCAAAAGTCAAAACCAGCTAATCTTACGGATAAAAGTCCTTCACAAAAGTGATCTACAGAATCCACAGACGTGGCTGAACTTAGGTTACCATGTGTTGCATTGGTTTTGACACCTTTATGGGACACATATGGCTACAGAGACATACCATAGCAGAGGCGTAGCAGCGCAGAAACCACGTCTAACAGCATCAACATAACCACTAATCACCTAAAGCCCTGGACACTTAACCTGCACTACCAAATACGCATGCATGAAATACAGTGTTATAAACTAATACAGTAAGGAAACCACAATATTTTGAAGCAGAAATGCATCAATTTAAGACAATGTAATATGTTTCTGCCTCATTTATTTATTAATTTTCTAAGTTATATTATTGCCATGCATTAATGCAGCTGTGAGCAGGCACCAATAGGTTCACAAGTCAGCATTTAACAGCTCACTCTTTCCCTGCCAATTCTAAAATCTCAGATGTTAGAGCCTCTAAGAACTCATCAAAGTGCCAAGTACATTTGATATAAAGGTATAAGCGACCAAATGTACACCCTAATGGATTACCTTTCTAAAGCAACTTTTAGGTCTCTGCAAATAGATTTTCATATTTTACTGAATGCAGTGAAACCAATAGCTTCCTGGAATGTAGAAAATGAATGTAAAAACCTATGGCATGCTTTTAAAAGTGGTCAGACATAATGAACCTCTTGTCTGTTCCAATGTGGCTGGCCATTAAGAAGAATGTTAGCTCAAAGGAGTGCTGTAGTGTACAGTTGACTTCATGATATTATATGATTCTGCATAAAGCATTATTATCTGCCAGCTGGGGGCAAAAACATGCTGAAATGAATGAATTGTGGCTTTCATATACCGATTAAACATTTTAATGCACCTTCATTTATTTCAGCTCTCTGCGCTACTGATTGTTTCACCCTTACACCGCTACTCCACATATGGCTTCAACCATACCCATAGCTAGCATGAATGACACCTGTGAGACGTAAGGTACATGGCAGTAGTGAAGGTCAGGTTACCATGTGTTGTATGTTGGTCCTGACACCTTAGCAGGACCCACATGGGGCTTGTATAGAGTCATATAGATTGGAGCTGAAGTACAGTAGTTTTCACAGCCAGCCATCGCTCCCCATATGGAAGTCATATGGAGGGAGAAGCACTACACAGAACAATAGAATCCATTAAAATAGCGGTGGGGAACCTGTGCATGTGTGTGTACGTGTTAAGTGGGAGTGCATGCGTATCAGTTTGTACGTGTGAGAATGCAGGGCTGTGATTGAGTGCATATCTAGGTGTGTCTGGACAACAGGATGAAGCTACAAGTCTTTCATCTTTGAGTGAAGTTGAGGGGCAATGTGGCTAACATTTCAGGCAAGGAGATGACAGGACCCCATCCCTTTCTTTTTTAACCCTGACTTCTTCCCCTATACACAAATTTTCTTCCTCTCTCCTCGTTTTGTCCATCTATCTTATTTCCCCTTCATGTTGCCCTCTCTTCGTCTTCTCCCACCCTTTTTGTCTCAGTTTTTCATCCTATCACATGCTGTGTCTCGGCATCACGACTGTTTTTCTTTGATGTGAATAGATGATCTGCAATGGACAGACAAGCAGTACTGTAGTGTGTGTGTGTGTGTGTGTGTGTGTGTGTGTGTGTGTGTGTGTGTGTGTGTGTGTGTGTGTGTGTGTGTGTGTGT
>JAPMOB010230485.1:0-16020 GCA_029875015.1 Lepomis gibbosus
TGTGTGTGTGTGTGTGTGTGTGTGTGTGTGTGTGTGTGTGTGTGTGTGTGTGTGTGTGTGTGTGTGTGTGTGTGTAGTATTTACTCACTGTTAATTGCACACAATGTCCACAGCTCTCATTTAAAGACGCTAATAAAATGTTATTACCAGCTTAAGCACTTCCACCTGCTGAGCTTTTACTATGAAAGATTTGCCTCTGTGTATATTTATGTGGATGTGTCGGCGTGTGAGTAGAAGAGTTGTGAGGATAGCATGAGTCCGTGTGTGTATGTGTTAGTGTGCGTACATTATGTGGTGGGTCAGATCAAATGCTCTGCCTCTGTACTGTCAGGACTCTGGAACGGTCTGCACACTACTGATGATATGAAATGGCCTCTGAGGAGCGCGGGACTAACCCCGCAGTAATGTTGCTATTTTTGATCAAACACACTTTGCTTTTCATGTGGGTCAATGAATTAACGTAAATGGGCTCACCAGAGCAGTTTATCATTGCTCAAAGGTTAAATTAGGCATTAAAGGATCCTGGGAGTCCCACTATTGCTGGTTTGGATCAAGCTAGAGGGGGTGCTGCAAAATGTGCAGTTTTCTGGTGAAAGCAATGTCGTGCACACACACAAAGTAGGTCTTCAATTGCCTGTAAACATCAAATTTACAAGCAGTTACAGTTTCAGTTACCACTATATTTTTCACAGGTATGAGTTGCAGGTGGCCAATTTTTTTCACTTTTGAATCAATCCTGTAACAACTCCTCTCCTTACAATACATGATCAGTTACTGCAGTAGGACCTGCCATCAGACACAAGTGAATCCATTTTTTTGCCAAGAGGAAGAAGTAAGTGCAGCTTAATCACAAGAAAATATATAGCACCTTAAATTAAATTAGCCTCCGATGGATTAACATTTTGTATCTTTGGTCCTAGGGGAACTATTGCAGAATGTATGATATCTAGGTGAAGAGCCACACAAAGCTTGCACTTACCCCTGATGTTATGATATGGCAATCGAGCATCCATTAGCCAGTCCATCACATGACAGAGGGACTGGCCAAAGAGGATTCACATTTCTACTGTTGCTATTTTTTCCCATTGTAGTAAAAATGTCCATTATATCAACACAAAAGGTAAAAAGACTATGCTGAATGCTCTGAGCAGATGTGCAGTCATTCTTAAAATATGCAAGTATCTTTGTTATAGTGGTATAAGCCAAATATACAAATTATGTCAAAACTTTTCTCTTTTCTCTTCCTGTAATGTTTTGATGAGTCACCTTAAACGTGGAGTGCATACATAAATTAATCAAATCAAATGCAATTTGCAACCAGCTAACCCCTGCCATAATACAGAACCGCGCTTGACTGTTGGCTTGTGGTGGGTAGTGGTTAGCAGAGCAACATCATAGTTCCTTTTTTAGTGTTTGGATGTGAGTCACCGAAAACTGATTTGATTATAAATTTGATTATAAATTCCTGGTCCAACCCCGTCCCTGTGCACCTGTTACCTTATAAATGCATCACATTAAATATAATAAAACTGCCATTTCACTGTGACTTTAAAGCCAAAACTGCATAGTGCTATTGGAGCATTAATGGCACACTCTCTGCTGCCCCCCCACCCACCCTCACCCACCCCTCGCTTGAGTACTTAGATCACCAAGAGTCAACAAAACACAAGTGCCTGTATGAGGATTTGGAGCGAGTCAGGGCAAATGTGCATAATAAGTTCCCAGTATTCAACAGCAGATTGGCTACATTACAGATTAAAAAGGGGGATCAATAGAAGTTGAAATGTACAGTTCCCTTCCTGAAAAGGGGGATGCCTTACTGCCTTACTGCCCTGAGGTCAGGCCCTGATGGTAAATTTTCATTACCAGAAGACGCTTGCCAGTAACATGGCACACTGTTGCATAGCCAAAACTGTCACCACCTGCCTAATGAGCAGACAGGCTTCAACAGAACCTTGACATGGCTCTAAGCTCTGCAACATGAACACAGGAAAGCGTGCCAGGCATTTGTTTTGAGGTGTGCTCTTTTAACGATTGAGAAGAACACTCTCAACACAAAACTTGGCCAGGAAATTTACTTCTCTGGTGAAGTGTTTCCATGTCATAATCAGCCACTTTAAAAATGAAGTCAGTCAGCCGCTGTTTTTAACTACTGAACAGTAGTGTGTTTCAGTTCACTATAACAAAACCATTGAGGGCTGAATTGTGCACCTTCATAGTAAAATGATTACAGAGTTCTGACTACTTGGTTGTGGAGGGGTTTTAACATTTATTTTTATTATTATATTTCCCAACTTACTCAAATTTTAGTTTTCTTTTTTTCAAGGGTAAACAAGCAGCTGGTAAAGCTTGACATTTACATATGTATGATGTCAATGATGTGCTGACATCATATGTAAGTTAACCTCCCCTCCGCGTTCATTTCTTGAGCGCAGTGTACAGTATTATTTCTGTAATCAGTCCTATTGGAGAGAAGTTGGAGGAGGTAGAGCAGGAGAGGGGGAAGACGGGAGGGAAGGAAGGGGCGAATCTCTTTCTACTTTCCGCCCTGGTGTTTGAAGTCTAAAATCTTTTGCAGGGTTTTAAACATCTGTTTCCAAACTGCCAGCAGCCACTAATTAGGGCTAAAAACAAGACGGGACGTCGTGAGAACCCTGGGGTGGGCATGAGGCGACATGCACACCCCGCTAAAAAACCACCGCATTCCTCTGCTTAAAGACTACTTCTCTGAAAGGGGGGAGGGGGTGGAGGGGAGGAACAGGGCGGAGGGAGGTGAGGTGGTGGTAGTGGCAGGTCGGTGGGAGGAAAGAGATACGGGAAGGGTAGGCATTATTTTGAGGCCCCACCTGTCAGTGTTTTCTGTTTGATTCTAGGGGCTGTGTGTGTGTGTGTGTCTGTTCCAAGGTCTTAAGGGGGTTTTGTTGCGGCTTTTTGTACTATTTGAAGTCATCAAGATGCGGTGTATTTTACAGTATAACAGCTCTCCAGTGACTTATCCTAAGTTGGCTCTCTGTCTCTTTTTCTCTGTCTTTAAGTGCCCACTCTTTCGATCTGTTCCTCTTTCTCTCTCTCTATTCCAGCCAAGAATTGCCTCTGTACATCACACTCATTCAGGCTCTGATCTCCAGCCTGCGGTAAGTTGTACAAATCAACCAGGCCCCTTGACGCATCTCCTTGTAAACAAAGGCTTGGTATTGTACTGAAAGCTCACATCGTCCCCATATTTTTCACTATACCTCTACTTTCCATGACAGATGACTGTTAAGCTCATTTTGTAATTTTAACAACAAAGTACGGGAATAAGAATTGTCCTGTCCTTTTTGTCTGTGCAAAAATGACATATAACCAGATCTATCAGGTAAGTGAGCCTGAACCCCTCCAAGGGGTCATCAAGCTTGTGTAAAAATACAAGAGGTAAAGGTCAATGAGCAAAGGTTGTCATTTTAGTCCTTGTCCTTAGAAAGAGACTTTTCCAAAAATGCGGTACAATCTATTTGATGTTCACTCAAAGTTTCAATTGTTTGATTGATGTTTCGGTTTGCTTGACAGCCTGGCACACTGAAAAAAAAATGTTTTGTGAGCAGTCTGACTGCCAATATAAATATCCGTCTACAAAGATCAAACCGTAAATTGAAATAAAGCTGAGTAGTGCAAGTTTTAGTTTGTTTTCTTTGGGCTGCTGTTAATCTTCTCAGTGTGTAAAGGGTGTGATTACGTATTCTGATTTTGAAAGATTTTCATCGGGACATTTCATCTTCCCAATGGTGGAACTGGATTGGTTTTATAAGCTAGTTTGTAGTATATAATCTATAACATTATATCATTTATTTCACTTAATAAACATTGCCAAATTTGTGCCTCCACATTGTATTTTTTACAACACCCTTAAAGCCTTTATACTGCAAACAGTCCAAATCCAAAACAGAAGACAAACATTAGGACTGCAACAAACAATTTTCTCGATTAATCAATTAGTTGTTGTTAGGTCCAGAAAATGGTGAAAAATGTCGATCAGTGTTTCGCAAAGCCCAAGGTGACATCCTTAAATGTCTTCTTTTGTCCCCAACCCAAATATATTCAGTTTACTGTCATAAACGAGCAAAGCAACCAAAAATATTCACATTTAAATGATTAATTGATTATTAAAATACTTGGTGATTAATTTAATAGTTGAAAACTAATTGATTAATCGATTAATTGACTAATCACTGCAGCTATAATTCTGACTCCTTCTCTATGCAACTTCAAAGTGACAGTGACGTCTTTCTTTTGTCAAACTGATCCCTGTAATAGTAATGTATCATATGTAATCGTGGTTATGCCTGTATAATAAAAATGGCTAAAAGACTAATTTGTGTCTGTGTCATCATCATGTTTGAAGGCAGAATTAACAGCAAATTCATTGTTTGATGATTATTTTAACAGCTGTATATACTTTCTTAAACTTATGTTTACACTTTTGTCTTCCTGGTACAACTACTCATAACCCATATTTGCATATTAGAGCATCAAATCCACACCTATTTACAGGAAGAGAGGGCTTGCTCAAGGGCATTTTGACAGGATAGACTGCGGCAAAAGGACAAACCAACAAGTAGAAACAAAACAGGATCAAACCAGCGGGAGTTTTGGATGTGGGGCAGTGTATAAGTCACTGTGCAGCCCTCCAAAGCTTCAATTATTGGAAAGCATGTGGCCTAAACAGATACAGTAGACAGAGTTAAGACAACATGTAACATACCAGGTTTTATAACCTTACTTACTACATCCAAACAAAAGAGAAAGGCTCATGAACTCATTAGGCTAAAACTAATGTCATATCAGCCCCCGCCCAAAGTTTACTCCCAAGGACAAAGCACTGATTGGAGTTTATGTCACCAGTCTATGACTATATCTTCCATTACAGCTACTGCACGGAGGCCAGCTGTTGTTGAGTTCAGCTGACGCGTTCCCCATTTGTGTTTTGTCTGCATAATCAAGGAAACCAGAAGTAAACTGATTGAAAGATACAGGCCCAAATTACTCAAGAGGAAACAGGGAACAATGAGCAATTTATGGTCGCTTCTTGTCTCTGTTAGACCACAGTGCATATCATTGAGGCTTATCTCTGTCATTTACATCGTTCTGTCCCATTGCCCACAGCAGAAACCTCTGTAGGAGCGTGTTAGCCCAAAGAAGTTACGCCAAGATTTTAACCTAATAAAACTGCTTAAATAGCTTGAATTATTACAGTAATTCACAATTTTATTTAATAGTTGACCCAGAAAAACTTTGACCCTTTTATGTAGTTAAAAAAAGTTAGTTTGCACTAAAAAAGCATAAAAGGGCTAAGGCCCACGATAAAGTACATTACATGAAATCCTGTTTAAGAAAATATTATTTTATTCAATCGAAATTGATAATCTGATGTGTTTCAACAAAGCCTAGCCATACAAATATGCTAAACAGTGTAATTAAATGATTGGAGAGAAATTCTACTTAAAAAAACAACAATTATAATCTCCTGCAAACTAAAAGAAAACACACTATCAACAGCAATCAATGTTGCAGCGTCACACCCTGCCTCTGCGCCATTAATAAGGTTGTTTTTCAAAAATAAAAATCCTCTTTAGGATAAACAACTGCCTTGTAGTTCTGAAATTAAACCTACAGAGCAGCCTCTACTGAGTGCAGCTTGGGCAAACGAACTCCTTTAAACACACACACACACACACACACACACACACACACACGCACATAGATAGTCTGACAATGACCGGACCCCTGTTGACCCAATCAATAAAATCAGATTGTGTTGTGCACTGTAGCATTATGATTGGCCTAGTAGCAATAAACACACCCACTGTCCACCTGTTTTACCATGTAATATGTTGTAAAATTACATTTAACATAGCAGAGAGGGGTAATTTATCGAACTGTACTTTGTACATATATAGAGCATAACAGTCAACTTCATTTAACACTAGGCTTGTTAATATGTAGCCATATAGTAAAAACACAAGCTACTTTCTCACACAAAAGTATCTTCAATTTAAAGGAGAAATCTGGTGATCCCTTATTGCACTGATAAAGCTTTAATAGCCCCGGTTCAAGAATGGTCAGGGCTCAAGCAAAAAAAAAAGATTCTACATTTGCCATAATGCTAAACAAGAGCAAATTATTGGTGTAAATCTGAAACCAAATGTGTTTGGTGTCTGCCTTCCTCCATCTTCTCTTCCCAGATCAAAAAAGGATGTGATTGCCTTTGCTACTCTGATTGCTTGCTCGTTTAATTATACCTAATTGGAAATCAAAACTCTCTCCCTCTCATACTTTTTGGATTAAAGACATACTCTTTTTTCTTACATTAGAGAAAATTAAGATTTCTTTAAGTGGCTCTTGTCATAAACTTTCAGAGATGTGTGGCACCCTTCTCACATATGTCAAGAAGATAGACCTGCCAAATGCTTCTGGGTGACTGTTGTGTTGTAGGAGGGTGATGACCACGTAGTTTACTTTATGGATTGATGATTTTTATTTGTTTTGTTGTTGTTTTGTTTTGTTTTGTTTGGGGGGGGGGTTCTTTTTGTTTGCTTACTAGTGTTTTTTATTTAATGATTTTTGTTTTTCTGTACGTTTTGTGGGGGCAGGGTTATTTGTTTGTTATGATTGTTTGATATTATTGTCTTTACATATCTGTTCGTTTGAATCTGTATTACATTGTTATTTCCAACTATTTTCACTAATTTGTACCCAAGGGTTTTGTTTTTCTAATCAGTATGCTTATTATACAAGTGCCTTTTTATATTACACCATTGTGTATCTGTATTGACACGCTGAAACACAATAAACAAAGTTTTAAAAAAGGCTAACCAAGAGCCACTAAAGACACTATAATTTGATTTGAAGTAAAAACCCCAAATTGAATAAGTTACTGAATTCAAAGTGAATCAAAACTTAAATAATCGTCCTGGTGTTACCAAAATTACAGAGAACATTACAAGGCAGGATTGGGGTAAATTTAATTAAAATCTTGCTATCTGCCATGCTATACTGCAAGGCTTACGGTTGCAAGAGAAACATAATACAAATCTCATTCAAAATGCTCACATCCTCTCACTTACGATCCCCTCCCGACTCACCTGTCTCCCAACTCTATTATTATGCAGCCTCATACGGGCATGGATGTCCTTGTAGGTTTCGCGGGCATCCAAGAAGTCCCTCGAGAACTTCTCACCGAATTCCACATCGGGGCTGCAGCCACCCCACTCCCAGGAATCCTGGGGTCCTGGCAGGTCAGCAGGGAAATGCTCCATAACGCCATGTACCATACCCTTTCCCCGGTGGATGGCCTCCAGTTGCAAACGGTGCAGTTTGATGCGAAAGGCCTCCTCGTCCCCTCGGCGCTTCTCGTCACAGCTGCATGCCTTTAGTTTGCCCATGGAGCAGGCGTTTGCCACTGCATGTACCACACCTGCTGCTGCGATGGCGTACGCAAAGGCACTCTCTCTGAAACCTGTGGGGTAAAAGGACAGTATCATGGTGTTGTTATGTAGCCTAATGTGGAAGTAGAAGGCTATGGGAGGTGCCATAATCAGGAAACAAAGTTTAGGAAAGGAAAGACTGGGATATTTTTCACAACACACAGTTTCACAGCTTAGTTGAAGTACTTTTTTCTGTTAAAATGTCAGTTACCATGATGAAGATGGATTTTAAACATGTCTTAACTGACACTGTGCTTCACTGTTATCTCCAAAATGAGTTTAAGTATCCAACCAAAACCTTATGAAAGCTGGCATGAGGACTGAGTCAATATTCGACAATGTGACACATTTCGACACATTTCTTTTAAGAAGCCGCTGTAGAAGCATTTAAGTTGTAAGTTGGAGTTGATGTAAAATGTTAATAAACGTTACAATAACCTGAAGGCAGAACATACCAATGTGTATGTGTAATGAACCTGTCGGCTGAAATGAGAGGATTACCAGGCAGATGGAGGATGACATCTGCTAGATCAGTCCAAATTCACATAACTATGATTAAGGTACTGTTTACAAGTGTTTTTAGTTGTGGTAGATTTTCTATTTTTAACTGAAAAAGCATCCGAAATAGCAGCAAAACGATTTAATTCCCCATATTAAAGTTCCGTTGTAAAACTGCTGGATACAACTTTAAGATGTCAAGAGATTTTCCTAACCCTAAAACTTTAACAGCTAAGTAAGCAAGACAAAGAGATGTTTCAACCTCTCTGTTAGCAACATGCGTCACAATGTTTAGTGAGTTTGCACGCTTCGTTTCACCTACCATAAGTAATGCTGTAGTAAAAAAGCTTCCTCTATTTTGATAAAGATAGACATACAAGTTTATTCACACATTTATATACACACGTCAAGACTCATACAACCAGGGGAAACATCTGGGACAATAGCAATTAAGTGTTCCAAACACTTGCGTACTTTGTCTCTATGGGCCAGCTGAACGTGAACAGACCCCCACCACTCCCATCAGTGGACTCACAGAGGACTACTAATGGGGCTGTGCCTCCTTCTGTCTGTCCTGCTGCTTAAATACAAGATACAGTATGTGGCTGTGCTACTCACTGCTGTCTACTTGCATGCATACATCTATGTAAGGGAGTACAATGGAGCTAGAACCTGACTTTGTGCTGCAGCACTGTACTAAACATGCCCTCTTGAGGTTTTGAACCAAACTTGGTGCATTTCTGGATTTGCATGCCTCCTTCAGTCAATCCTTCACCACACTTTCCTCTACGAATGTTCTTGATACCTTTTTCAAATCTTCAACATTTTTAAGTTGGTTATCTGTAAACATTGCTTTTGCTATTCTGGGGCAATTGGCACTTGGTCACAGGCTTACTTCTGTGGCTGACTGAGTGGCATCAGATGGCTGTTTGATCAATTTATCTGCTTCATATCTGCTTTATATTTCGCAGTGAAAGTTTAGGATCAAACTACATGTTTCTGTACATGCATGTGTGCAGGTTAGAAAGACTGATAACGCCATACCGCAGCTTTTGCCTTCTAATCACTTCAAATTGGCTCAGACGGACTACTGCATGTAGAGAAGGTGGTTAAATGTCTGTCTAAAATGCCTTTACAGCTAAACACATCCTTTTCTTCCCGACAGCATATCTAACTTGCGTGCGGCACATGTAATGAGTGCAGCTCCACCACAACTGATTTGCAATTCTGCAGACTAATGTTACAGTACTAGTCTCTTTCACACAGACACGCACTAGCAATATAAAAACACACACACACATATTCATGTCCATGTCCAATTGTGGAATCCTTTAATATTGAAGGATGAAGTGCAACAGCAGCACTTACACTCGTACCCTCCACAGTGTTTGTTGTTAGATCTCAGCTTACAGCTTATGACCACTGGTGCCCTCAGGTTCTATAAAAGCAAGCCCCACTGGCAGTCACTTACTGGTGTAGAAAACAGTGACGATTATAATGGAAACTTGTAAAGAAAACATGAAAAGAAACCACTTAGGAGTTTATAGCGCACTGCTTGAAGGGGAAATGATTCAGGCTGCTTGTTGGAGTCAAATAAAAAGCTATTAACTGGAACTGCCCCTTTTAGCACTGTTTGATGTTATGGCCTTATTTATGTATTTAAGTAAACTTGATATTATTTTGTTTTTGTGAGATATGATGTAAAGGTTGACTTATTGTTTGCTTTTGTTTACTTGACATTAGATACACAAAAAGTCACAGTCACAATGAGTGAATGAGAAATTCATCTTTCGGGCAAGTGGTGGTCTGTAGTTTTCCTATGCAACTTACAGCACATGTGGCAGAAACAGTAACACTATTGTCACTGTAAAGCAACTTTACTGACATACTTATTCAAATATATAAAAAGTTGTGCCACTCCATCAGACCATCAACTTTCTATTTGAGACAAACGCATGATTCAAACAACTGGGAGACGTCTTAATGAAAAGTTGTGCTTATCTAAACAAAATCCGTAAAGTGTGTATTCAAAATCTGTATTAAAGTCAGAGACAAGATGAAGGTATTCACCATAAGTGTTATACTGAACCAATGTTAGGTCACTTTCAGACCGACTTTAGCCCTGTGTGAAAATGTCATTCGGCAAAGCACTGGAATAAACAGGCCTTAAACAGCAGTCCCCCACCTGCTTAACATCTTTGAAAAAAGCAGTGAGTCGACCAGATAGAGGGATACTTTTCAGTTAGAAAGGAAGCGAACCTCAGGTAAGCTGGCAACATTACCCATATTGTCTCTAGCTGCACATCCGCTGCCCTGAAAAATGCATCAACAGAATTTTTGGGCCACAATCATAAATAACACATTACAAAACAAAGACATTCAACAATTATTTAGGTTGATATAATGGCCTTGTTAGACAAAAGTTACTTAATAACACATCCAGCAGACCCAGAGCAACGTTCGCATGAAGTAGTCTTTGTCCAAAGTCCAAGTCCAAAATTCACTCACATTTTAGCTCCGTTTTGGTCTCCACCAACTCCTGAGGGAAATATCCACACCACCACCACCTTGTCCCACACAAGGTAGGGGAAGTGAGGAAGTGAGCAAGATGGCACTTAGGCACATCCTTAAACATAGAAAGCCTGTTTTAGCTCTTGCCCCCGGAAGACTGGGAACAAATCAATCTAACAAATAATTCACCGGTGGCGGCACGCCCGGCTGAGCTGATGGCAGAGGAAGTGACAAAATGAATTAAAGATTCAAAGGAAACTGTCACTTTGTGTTACAGAAACCGACTAAACAGGTTTATGCTTTTGCCGCAGAGAGTTGGGAAAGTGCTGAGAGCAAATTCACAAGCACTTGCACTGGCAAGGGACGTAAGAGCATTAGGAGCAGCCCAGCGAGGGAGGACACAGACACAGGGACAGAGACTGAGAGAGAGATTCCATCCATGTATTGCTTGACGTCCTCTTTAGCCTAGTTTTTAATGCAAGCTAAACGTGAATGAACATGGGCCCATAAAAGTTATCAGAATCCATTAGCAGAGAGGCACGTGGCAGAGCCAGAGAGGATCTGTGCAGCGTCTGACATAGTACAATTAGACACCAAATCAAACACTGAGATGTAGAGCCCCTAATACACAACTCAAACACTTATACTTAATATCAAAAGATCTGAGGGAACTTTGCAAGAATATTTGAACAGGCGAGGTTCCAATGCTGACAAAGTCATTTGTATCAGTTTTACTAGAATGGCTTTGTGTCATAGTGTAAACGTTGCTTCATAGGCTGTAAAAACACAGATAAACTTAGTTACACTATAGTTTGGTGTACATAAGCCTTGAGTGAGACTAGGTTATTAATTTTTCAGTGGACAGTTACATTGAACATTTGTGTTAATTCTGTGTAATCCGTCTCTGTAAAACTCGGCCATTTTTCAGTAGCCGCACACAATAATGGCTGCAGCAACTTAACTTGTATCATTTGTTTGGCTCCTTCTGTGGAGCGGAACGTATCAACATGTAACAGATGAATCATCCAATTTAAAGAGATTGTTTATGTCAGTGGTTTGGAGTTTCTACACCCGAGGCAAACCAGGGATGCCAGACAACGAGCAACTGCCTCTACTAATAATGACAAACAGCCTTTCAATGAGTCAGTGAGGAGTGAAAGTCAGAGGCCAGAGGCCAGAGGTGTGTAAGCATATACTGTAATTATGATTTTTTTTGTAAGTTAGATATTGGTGACAAAAAGTCCTCTATGAGGGTTACGAATCTAAAGTTTCATAGTTGTCTTTCATACTGATTAAGAATGTAAATTACGAAGCACTCCGACACGCCATCCCAACATGTTAGGGTCCTTTTAGTAGAAATGAATTTGCTAAAAAAAAATTGAAGCCTTGTTTGCATAGGAATGTTCTTCCTCATTTGGTGAAACTGAAAGAGAACTCAACTCAAGAATCAAACTACCAACCACAGTGAACACTGTTCATCCATCCAGGTGCTCTGGCTACTAAGAAACTGATGCCTTTTCCAGTCAATAACCTGGGATGGGTCCATCTGAGGACTTCCCAACGTTAAAGATCCTCTTTCATCCTTTGTGGCTGACTTGCAAAGCTCCCAGCACTACAAAGTGTCAGAGAAAACTGATCTGCAGGAGGTTTGGTAATCTTGAGGTGACTAACAGCTTTTGAAGTTACCTGCTTTTTTGTACAAGCCAATACACTCGGGTGGTTAGAAAGTGCATACCCGTGTGCTAGTCACTAAAGATAACCTAATCATTTGGAGTTTCATTCAATTCCTGTGAGCTTCCTTTTGATGAGCTTTTGACTGTATTTGGAGAATAATATTACACCAGTGCTTGTTAAGGATGTGTATCTTTGTGGTAACTAATCTTTCTAAGCCTGTCCTTTCAAGGTATTCAATCAAAGTGTGTTTGAGGATGAAACCACAGCCTTTTTGAAGGCCTGCATGCCTATACATCATTTTTTCAGCAGGTAGCCTGTTGTAACATCTCAACTAGCCTCATTGCCCTAAAGGTGCCTTTTAGATTTTCTAAAGTATACAACATTTTGCTTCCCCCGTGCTGTAACTCAAATTTTGTATTGGAATTGGAAGATGCAAAACAGTTACAAGAAAGGCAGACGTGAATTCAAATGAATTTGTACAGTAGGCCCATTTCGGTAGTGTTTTGTATAGTGACCATAAAACTGACCTCTTTTAAAGACTATGCTGTCGTAGGGTATTTTGTTCCTAGTCTCCAGACTGGAGCAGTTCCAGCGGTGCCCTCTGAACTGGTGCTGGCACTCATGGATGGCAATCTGAATTCCCTGGATTGCTGAAGCTGTCACGTCTGGGTTACGCATGCACACCTCCAGCTGGCGCCGTGTCAAACCTGGCAGCGTCAGGCATACCGTGTTGGCATTCAGGATTGGATCGATGTTGGGGAGCTTTAGGCCCAAGATTTCATTGGAGTCTACCCTGCATGGAGCACACAGGTCAGGTTATTGACAAGACAAACGTACAGCATTTTCTGTTATTGTTCCTGTGAGCCTCACACCTCTCAGTTCCCACATTACCAAACAGATGTGCTGACTTGATTGTCCCCAGTGTAGTCAATTCCTGTAAAACCTCAACAACTATGGGTTGATGGTTGCAGAACCATCTCCACATCCTAGCAATGACTGCTGACTGTATATGCTATGGTGACAACAATATATATTGCTTATTGACACAGAATAAAAAGCAAAGGTCCAGTGGGTAATTTTAGAGACATGTAGGTTTATACTGATTTAACCAAAACCTGCAACACTCTGCTTGCATTTAATGTTTCAGGCAGCCAAATTCAGGTTTTGTCTCCTGATCTTGACAACAACTTAACTATGTGGTGCAAGATAATAGTTAAACAGCAGAACAGATGAGTTGAAGTTGGGGTGAGGGCACAGCATCCACTATGTTGGTATGAAACTAATAGCTCTAGTAACAGTTTTAGATGTGCAGCTGGGAAAAAGCAACTTCCCTCCCAACTTCCCTCCCTCATATTAATCACCTAAGGAAATCAGTTAATGCGTAAATTCAATGACATTTTTGCTGCAAGGTGTGTCTCTCTGTACACAACTGTCAGCGGCTTCTGTGGGAGATCAATCGTGTGTGCAACAGTAACTCAGCGGCCAAAGCTCTTCTCTACTTCACAGAGGAACAGTGACACTCTGATCATGGCTGGAGAGCTGAAAAGTGCCCAGCTTTAAATTTCATTACCATTACAGGTAAAACACAAGTGGATGTGTCAGGAGCATGTATGGCTGTGGGAACACATACACACAAACACACACACACACACACACACATCTGTATATGCACATGCTCAAGCACACCCTGACATGCAGACACAAATACCCAGGTGTGGGGAGGAGTGTACAGTAACACACACACAGACACTCACACAGCTGCAGAAACTCTGCAAACTACTGTACTTTCTTTCGTCAAAATGTGCAGCTTCTGCCCATTTTCTCTTCTGCAAGCCTCTTTATCAAAGACACAAACATTTTTTAAAAAGCATGTTCTGCTGTAAAAGCAACCAATAGCTTTGGTCTCACAATCAAAATGCTTGCTGTGACATCAAATGTTGGTAATTTGAATAGTGGTGTCCTACTTTCTAGGTAGTATTGCATTTTGCCTTGGTAATTCCAGTTAGACTTCTGTTGCTACCTGTTGTGTTTCCTGCTTTGAGAGTAAACCTGTTTCAACAACTATCTTTCAAGTGCAACTTTTTTATTGATTGGCAACATTGTTTGGGAATCTGGGGTGCATGGGAAGCAGATTTTCAAGTATTCAACTTATCAAACCTGCATAAAGGGAAACATGTGAACTAATGTTTTATTATTTATTTTATATTTGAATATGTTAGCTTTAAGCACATGTTAGCCAGATCAACAGAGGTTATTTAACATGTGTTTGCATGAAGAAAACGTGCCTTATCTTGTTAAAAACAGATAATTAGGCTATTTAATTCACAGTATCACAGTATTAGTATAATAACTAATAATTTAGTCCATGATGAAAACAAGTTATTGAACAAAGTTCTATTGTGTTAAGTGAAGAACCAGAGATGCTCTTTAGGTGCATTAAACAAACACAGAGATTCACTTTTTTTGGTCACATTGTTTGAATTCAGACATCCCTTATTAAACTCAACTCACCTTCTGTCCAAGAGACAGATAACTGCCAAGACGCATGTTATTCTGAGGACCGAGTGTTCCATTTTGTGCCTTGTAATTAAGAAAAAAAGTTTTAAAAATAAAGCGACAGGAGTTTAACGTCCAATATTCCGCCTTAAAAGTTTAGGGAGGACAACAGAAGAGGTCAAGTCAGGTCCGGCTAGACGTTGGAGCTGGACTTGACAGCTGCGACGAAACCGAGTCCAGATGTGGTGCCAGCCAGCGGCGGGATACTCATTCAAAAAAAGTTTCATCCACCTCCTAACTTACTGAATGGAGGATGTTGCTACAAGTCTGAGGAAAAGTCAGTGTTGTCTTTCTCATACACATCCGTACATATTCCGGTGTCTCCGCCAAGGTATTTGCATTGGTATAACATCCGAGAGAGACGGCTGAACCAAGATATGCGCTGTAAATGAAGTCTGCTGTGATGTTTCAGTGCGCACCGATAGTCCTCTAAACTACTGCACTTAGCGCTTCGCCAGCCCACTTTTTTTTTGCGTCACCCGGATAGCAGGAGAGCGCCAAGGGAGGTCAAGTGCCTCGTTAAAGCAGGATAGAGATCCCCTTAGTTAAGGTAACCCAAAACACTTAGACTGCGTCCTCTGTGAGAAGAAATATTTATATTTACAGAAGGAGCGGTTCCCGAGAACAAGGATGTTGAGTGCATTGCAAAAGTGAAGAGTACTTTTTTATTGATTTCAGCGATAGGAGATTTGGCTAAAAAGGTTATGATGAAGATGATTATGAGGAGGAGGGAGAAAGGATCAGGTTAAGAATAAAGATAAGAGATGTTTGAGTTGAAAGAGGAACACTATTTAATTTATTAAATTTGATTCATGATTAGATGAAGATGAAATAGATTTTATCCTCAAATCGAACCATGATTTTTAACTCCTGTGTGTATTTGCGTCTGTGTACAGTTACAGAGCTAAAAACTGGGGAAACTGAATTCTTTACTGTATACCTACATTCTTAATTTTAGTCTTTTGCACTTTCGAGTAGATGTTATTTAGCAAAGCAGTTATGTTCATTCTACAATGACGCTTTTTCGACTTGAATTAACAGCAACCTTTTTTGTGTGTGTCTTTCAGTTACATTAAGTTTGGGAAATATCCTGACTCATTTTTACTGGTATTGGTCAAAATCTTACACTTCCCATAATACAGCAGCATCTTGTCCTTACACCACCCATCCTGGTGTAAACAGGAGGTACTGTTTACATCATCAGGGTTGATTATTTTGTCCGACTCTGGGAATCTCTTCCAGAGGGTGTGTAACAATGATAAGTAAACTTATTTTGATGTGTAAAACAATGGAGTTGTCCTTTTTTTTTTTTTTTTTT
>JAPMOB010230486.1:0-11666 GCA_029875015.1 Lepomis gibbosus
AGTCAATCCTTGCAGAAACAGGAAGCCAGTGAAGTGTGCGGAGAATGGGTGTGATGTGGTCATATTTTCGCACTCTCATCTTTGCTACAATTAAAGCATATGATAGCGGTTTTCGTCGACATATTGTTATATGAGTAGAACTCCAAGCACCACCAAGAGTGGGTCCGGTTCCAGTACAAGGTCTAGCATATCTGATGTGATGTAAAATAACCCAGCCCAAAATGTAACTAGCTTTGGACAGAGAACATAATTATAAAGAGAGGCTTCATCAGCTTTGCACTTACCAAAGAATTCTGTGATTTTGTTTTTGCAAGATGAAGTCTATGGATTACCTTAAACTGAAAAAAGCAGTGCCTTGAATTAGCAGAACATTTGTTTATGCTCCTTAATGCATCCTTCTGGAGCTCAGCACTCATCTTGCAGAGTGTTGTAAATGGTAAGGATCTGCTTAACAGTGAGTTATAGAATAGGGATATTAAGTGTCTAGCCCTACTTCCAAGTTTTAAGAATTCACCAAATATAACAGGTTCCACACTTTCAATCTTTAGCATGTGCTTCATCATATAATCCCTAATTTGCAAGCACTTAAAAAGATGTTTTGTGTGTGTGTATAAAAATAAATACCCAATTCTCTCCATTGTCAAAAAGCAATGTCCATGACACATGATTTCTCGGAACCCGTGAGAGAAATCCCATTGCACATTGGTAAGTTGATAAAAGATTTGTTTTTATTTTTGTATTTCTCTTAAACCAAATATAATAACATTTAGATTGGTAGAAAATGAGTTGTGCGGAGCAGCGAGCGTGAAATAGAAATCCTATGCACCTGACTGTAGGATTAACCACTGTCCCCACGGCATCTGCAGCTGATCCGTTATACTGCCATCAGCCTGGTCACTGTAACCTCTCTCTCTCCCACACTGTGCATACAGTATATAGAATATATGTTGAGATATGAGATACCCTGTCATATTTACACGAGATAAACATCCTTTACTCTCTCACTCTGTCTCTCTTACAGTCTCTCCTGCGGCCTGCATGATGCAGTTTACTACTCATTATAATTGGGTTCTGCAGTTAGACACACATGCAGATGTTACATTAGCAGCTGTTGAGCTGAGCTATTGGTTTGTGAGTCTGTGAATTTAGCTCATATATTCCATGCCTAAAGCATTTTACTTTTAATGCATTCTTGTTATGCTACTGTATGAGCGATACTGTTACCTATTGTCTACACTGTGCAAGCAGATTTCTGGGCAAGCACGTTTTGCAAATAATTACTTATGCTCATTAAGATTAACATTATATGTATCGCTTGATGCACAGTGGATGATATCGTCCAGCATCATAAGAGTGCAAGAGCAACTTGCTAAACTGCTGTACACTGTTGCATAGATTGCTATGACATTTTGTAGACTGTATGGACAGAACTTACACTAAACAAAATTATAAACACAACACTTTTGTTTTTGCACCCATTCATCGTGAGCTGAACTCTATGTACACAAAAGGCCTGTTTGTCTCATATTGTTTGTCATTTGTCTCAAATCTGTCAAAATCTGTGTTTGGTGTTGTGAAGCCGGCTGGATGTACTGCCAAATTCTCTGAAACGCCTTTGGAGACGGCTTATGGTAAAGAAATGAACATTGAATTTACGGGCAACAGCTCTGGTGGACATTCCTGCAGTCAGCATGCCAATTGCACGCTCCCTCAAAACTTGGAACATCTGTAGCATTGTGCTATGTGATGGAACTTCACATTTTCGAGTGGCTTTTTATTGTGGCCAGCCTAATGCACACCTGTGAAATACCAATGCTGTCCGATCAGCATCTTGATATGCCACACCTGTGAGGTGGATGGATTATCTTGGCAAAGGAGAAGTGCTCACTAACACAGATTTTAACAGGTCTGTGAACAATATTTGAGAGAAATAGCCCTTTTGTGTACATAGGGAAGTCTGAGATCCTTAAGTTCAGCTCATGATGAATGGGGCAAAAACAAAAGTGTTGTGTTTATATTTTTGTTCAGTGTATATATTTGGCGTAACCTGTGCTGTCAAACAGCAATATTAGGCTGTCTTTGCTTAATTAAATCTCTCTATGTGATCATATAACAAAATCATGATCCCTTAGGCATCCGGGACTTGAGCAAAACCAACCAAGTAAATTAAGGGAGGAGCGCCTTTTTCTATGCTTTGTCTGAGGGAGGCCCACAGTCTCAGACCCTTAATTCACATCATGAAACATTCATATCACCATCAGGATGTATTGTAAGAACTTTGGTGACCCCTTAATGTTTCAGGTAGAGCCATCATCAGGTCAAAATGTTAATTTACCCAATATCTGCTTTATGACCAAATACCTGCAAAACTAATGACATTCTCAGCCTCAGCTGTATTTTGTGCTAAGTAGCAAACGTTAGCACGTTACACTAATATTGTGAAGATGGTAAAAAATGATACCTGCTTAACTTCAGCATGTTAGCATTGTCATTGTGAGCATGTGGAAGTTAGCATTTAGTTTCAAGCCCCACTGTGCCTTAAGGAACAGCCTCACAGAGCTGCCAGCAACGCTGTATATTCTTAGTCTTCTTGTTTAGATAAAAGCCATGTGGGTTGGTTTTATAAGCTGACATCTTATTTGATCTCACTGAAAGTAATCACCTTGATGGATGGACATGAATACAATAATCTGACTGAATCACAGTGACAGTCAAAGCACAATTACTTAGCTTCAAAGTAAATGTCCAGTTGATGTAAACTTTAAAGCAGGTGCCATCACTGTGAGCTGCCAGTTACCTGCTGCTATCTATCACAGGCTGGTTGGGTAGGGAAGGGAAAAACTGGGTCTAAATATCTTCAGCTTCTTGTTTTCCTTTAAATGCACACATATTGCTTTATGTATGACCTGTAGTAGAAACAGTGGGCTACGTGACTAATTTCAGTCAGTTTCCTCATATTTGAGCCAGTGGACGAGTAATGAAAAATCTGATTTCAAAATCAAATACCTGCACAAAGAGAGAGCAGATGTTTGTGTGTGTGTGTGTGTGTGTACCTGAAGGGCAGCAGTTTAGGGTGACTGTGTGTTTTCCCTAACACTCTTTTCACCAGCTGTTCGTTTTCCTCCGGATACACTGAGCGTGTGCAGTAGACCACTGTCTGAACCTTTGGGACTGACAGACAGAGAACAGCAGAGAATACCATGTGCAAAGAATAATCCTCTATTAGGTCCTATTAATGCTGGCATCCTATGAAAAGTAGGCACAGAAGGAATTGTAATACAAAGTTTTTGTGTTTGTGTATGATCTCCCCTGACATAACAAATTTATGACTCTGCTTATTGAAATGATCAATGTATTGTCTTTTGTTGCTTGAAAAGTCTGTGTCTGTGTGTATGTGTGCTATGAATATATACTTACAAGAGAGAGCGTGTGCTAGTAGTCGTGCCTGCTGGGTGGCCATTGTGTTTATTTTGCTCTGGGATACAGAACCGTGGGACAAATCTGGCAGCAGATCCCAGTCTGTCAACAGAAAAAAACTTATTTGATCATATTTGGGAAATATAATGGAAAGAAAATACTTCATATTACCATTGATACTAGTTCCAGCCCTAAGAGGGACCTTCTTGGCACAATTCTCTGAAAGTGTTGGCAGCTAATTAGTGTTACTTAGCTCATGTTAGCTTACAGTAAACATTGACGTTAATGGCTTAATGGAGGAGGAAAGGAAGATAGCTAGTTACAGAGAATTGCCCCAAGATCTCTTTAAGTGTACAGCTTCCTGCAGCACCATCCGTTCCTTAAAATCACAAACTTAATAATACCACTATCAATGCATACATTAAAAGGAAACACACATGTATATTGTATTTCATTTGATTTCATAGTTTGATTTGTTTTAATTTGACCATTTTAAATCTTCCATACATGACTGTGCCACACTGGCAGGCTCTCACGTGTGCTTTTGAGCATTTCTATGCAGACTATGCATTAATCTGCAAACTCTGCAGACTTTCGTGAAGAAATTAACTACAAATTCATCACTTCATTTAAAGTCTGTGAGGGTTTATTGCCAGCTTATGGTGGACATTGTTCCATCCTTCCCTGATGTTACGTACCTCCATGTTCACTGTGGATGGTGGGCACAGGGTCACTGAGAGCAGAGGATGAACACTGAGGCAGCACCATGATGACCTTTAAACGATGGACGGCGGCGTTCCTCTCATCCAGACCACAGAACGCTTCTGTCAGGACTCGCACATCTAGATTAGATATATTAGATATTAGATAGATAATTTTCCTTCAAGGCTCCAAAACTGTCTAACACACTCGCATAAACGTTATTCTTTGTCTATCAACAGAATTTTTGTCCCTTTTGACCTTTCATTACTCACTTTTGATGTCCATTTGTGTGAGTAGTTCTTGTATCTCTTCTATGTGTAAAGGTGTGTGATCAGCACCACACACCAGCACTCGGCCGGAGCGAACAGCGGCCACGACAGCTATGTGCGCCACAGTCACTGCTGAGAAAGACCCCACTACCAGGACGTCCGCGTTTTCAAACAGCAGTGGGCGTAACACGCTCACTGCCACACACACACTCCTGTCCTGCAGCGAGAAACACATGCACATGTGCACACACGTTAATTCAACTTTTTCATATTCTTAAAAGCTTGCTTCAACCTATCTCAGTGAAGAAGTGTTCTCCAATGAGGTGGACATTGGACAAACAAAAGTTCCGTGAGGAACAAGGACATTGGAGTAATTTGTGATGAATGGTTGGCCAGCAAAGATTAGAAGAGTACCTTCACTTGCTTTGTTGGTGCACTTTATTGTTTGATATATATTTTCCCCCACTGAAAATGATCTAGTCTGAGCTTTATAAGCCAGCACTTTCACTTCTGTAAGTATGTAAAGAATCAGTAATGTAATAGTAATTCTACATAATTTGGACAGTACTTTCCCCACCAGTCAGTCTTGTACCTGTCTTCTAAACTTATCTTCAAAAGCATGTCCCTAAGAGAGGAAAGCATGTTTCTCATTAGTGAGTTTTACCTACATTTACCTACCTCAATTACACACTTCACTACACACACAAATTCATACGTACCTGTATGTAAAGTGCTTGAGTAACTGAGAGGCTGCTGTGCTGGAGCAGAGCTTGTTGCTGTTGAGAGAAGACGAGTGTGTCTGGACAGAGAGGGTCTCTACAGAACGTCGACTCCCCGAGGTCCTTCATGTTCTCCACTTCACACAAGCCGGCGCTTTGTAACGCTTCACACACTTCCTCAGTACTACAAAGGAGAGGGGAGAGATTAGATTAAACATTAACATTGTCCTCCCCCACATACAGAAGAGGATATCTACAACAAATATTGGAACTCCAATGCATCAGTAATGAAACCAAGGGAGTGTTTACTCCCGGGGTGTCTGGTGAACTGCAGCATTTAGCTTTACATCAACAACCACAGGAGCACTTCTCACCCTCAAGCTGTAAGAATGCTGAACCTTCCTGTTTCAGATACACCCCAGTGAACTTCACTCATCATTAATCTCATACTGCAACCCCCCAGACACTCTGTTAAAGTTTAACACTATTGTTTATACTGACATAATCATGCGCTCCTATGCACAAGATAATCCAAAACCCCTGCTGGTTTACACCCAGATAGACTAGAAAATAGATTATATGTGTGGTGTGTGGTGAGTGTGCCACAATGGAGAAGAAAAGGGAGCCGCTGAATGTAGAAAAATCTGATCATTTAATTTTTGCTCAATATGTTGTTAAATGAGGGCACAATGAACACAAAAAGGTCTAGACAGGCAGCTGCCCTGGAGTACAGCCCATTTCAAGAATGGTGCTCTTCCTCAGGCAGCATCTTTTGGAGTGTGTAACCAGAATAATTATAGACCTTTAGAATAAAGAATAATATTTCACAATATTTGAATTCTGCTAAAATTGAAAGCAAATAGAAAACAAATAAATTTGCAAACAAATGTGAAATAAACCAATGACTGCCTGGCCTGACACGGTCCAGAGTGCATACCTGGTCTTGAGAGTATTGACCCATGCGTAAAGTGGTAGGTGTTTTGCTCTATGCTGTTTCATCCTGATGGGGTCAGACAAAAAACAGGAGACGCTCTGCAGATTCTGTTTCACTCTGTAGCGAGCTAGAGATGCTGCCAGCTTGGTCTTACACCTGTTATAAACAAACACAATTACACGTTTTTTGCTCTGACCACGGGGGGACATCTCATTGACATAATGCATTCCCTAGCCCCTAACCCTAACCATCATACTACATGTCTAACCTTAACCCAATTCTAACCCTATTATTCTAAGTCTGAACCCTCAAACAGCCCTTTAAACTTGCGGGGTCCAGCAATTTGGTCCTCACAAAGCTGTCAGGACTCCTTAACTAGAGTGAATTCTGGTTTTGGACCCCAAAACCCCCAGCCAGATTCATCATAATCATACTTGAAGTCACATTTAAATGTCTCCAACCTTCTGTTCTGAGAACATACAGCATGTGAAACAATTTTTGAATGCATGACATTAAGACTTGACAGTTACACCCACTCACACCTCTGCAGACTGCTCTCCAAGTCCCTGACTTCCTGCAGGGGCTCTTCCACTTCCTTTGTTGAATTTTCGCGCAACAAAAACCTTCGGTCCTGGAAGTCAAACAGCATCACCATCGCCAAAGGCAACAAATCGCCAGACTGCAAAACATCATCATCATCTTGATTATTATTGCATATATCAAAATCATTATTGTATCATGAGACCTTTTTCACAACATTTTGACTTGTCTTTGACTTTGTTAGCAGGTAAAGCCAAAGTGAAACAAGTTTAGCAAGTGTCCCTTTAAGCAATGACTGAGGCCGAATAGTCTTTTTTTGCTTAGGAAGGTTCCTAACTGAATGAAATGACCCAGAAGTAGCAGCCATGAAGAGAGCTGGTCGAAATCTCTAAAAACTAAGGAAAGGTGCTTCAGTGCTTCCTTTCTTATGATATTGTAGTTTCACCACCCACCCCTATGTAGAAACAACAGAACACCTATTTTATGCTTGACACATGATCCATTAAAGTATGGCAATCCTTGCATGATTAGCTGCACAACCATAAAGGGAAATAGATTTCTTCTCTGTCAAATCCGTCCAGTCTTGAAAAACAAGCATACTGAATTTGTAGTTAATAATATCATAACAAAATACTATACACATAAATGTTGTGGAATGTGCCACAAAGATTTATTTTCTCTACTTAACAATAATTTAAAAAAGTCAAAGTGCTCATACCAGGAAACTCTATATAGGCTTCTTACTTCTGAATATAATTTGTTTAATTCATTATTTTTATTTGTTTATTTTAGATAGCTTTCCCCATTGTATTATGCATTTCAACATTTTATCCTATTTGTTTTGGTTTTATTTTTAACAACCAACCATCCTTTCTTAAGAATCTGTGTTGGACAGGAAACCTTACTTTTTTGTCCCTGTACTTTTCTTCCATGTGTTGTAGATAAAGGGTTTTAAGCCTAGAGTAGGGTCTAAGTGCAGTCGGATTCTCTGAGCACCACGGTTGTCATGAGTTTTCCATTGAGGTCAAGGAAGTGTGGTCAGAAAAGGATTTTTTAATTATTATATTTTTCGAGCCAATGTCTGCCGTGAAAAAGGTCGATTATAATGGACTTCAGTGTGATAGTTACCGCCTATTTCATCTGAAACCTGCACTTAATATATTCGGCCACTTGGAGGCAGCGGAAACACACTGTGAACAATGACAATTCATCACCTTTTAAGATGATATGGCGAATGTGTCAGCAAACACTTGCTTGTTTATGTCCAGGAGATATGGAACAGCATTCATTAGGAGATGTGTTTTCGTCCACTTGATGAATGTAAGTCCAATTTTCACTCTATTCTAGCTCTGTTTTTGGTCTCTACCAACTCCCGAGGGAAATATCCGGCTCTGTAGCTGCTAAATTCTCCCACGTAAGTTCACCAGCTTATCGCTATGTGCGGTGCTGAGCAGGTAGTGTGGCACAGTGTGTTTTTAGATGCCTGCTGCAACTATGGGTTTTGTCGCTACAAGCTTTCACATTACATGTGAGTCATGCGATCGAAAGTATTAATTATAACATAACTGCCTTTTGGAAAACTAATGATAAGTTATTGATAAGATTATTTTCTCACACTTCCCTTTCTGTCTTTTATGGCCACGTAGGCCAACATACTATCCTTGCGCAGGAGGTTCATATGTACGTTGCAGTAAAGATGTGTGTGGAATTACAAAGAGCTGTGTGGCAGCTTTTATAGTCTTACTTGCAATCTAATTTTATACTTGACAGACTATTCTGTTTCACCCATCCCTCGTTAAAGTCATCCTTTATACACACACCCCCCCCCACACACACACCATAATAGGTGTGTCTCTTTGCCCATGTATGTGCCATTTCACATTGTTTTATAGTGCCATTTACAGTCTCCCAGTTGCAAAGTGTGTCTGCCTCTCTCCTGTGAGCATCATTTGCCACCTATAACCAGCCAGACTGGGTACACATCTGAATACAAATGGGCTTTAACTGCTTCTCCGTTTCCATCACCACGATTATATCATACTCTGATGGAGCACGTTCATATGGACAGAGGGGAGACAAGATACTTTATTTGAAGACAGAAAACTCCTAGACAGTTTAACCGTCGGTGAGTTAAGTGCTGAAGTGTTTTTTAATCAGTTTTGGGTTCGTGACCGCTCAAGTCAAACCTGCTGGTACTCACAATATGTTGAGAAGTTTGGAAGCAGCTGTCCGTAATGATGTCCTCCAGTAAATCTTGGTCTAGGACAAAAACAATGTCAGTATCAAAACATCAGTTGGCTTTCATACAAGACACTAAAGCTAATGAAGAGAAAAGGTAAAACCTCGGTTAACCCAAATTAGAGATGTACATCTCTGAGATTTCTGCTTCCACACCAGTAGAATCAAAGTAAATGTGTTACTCTGCTAAGTAGAAGTTAGATCCAGTGAAAACCTGTTTACAGCGAATTCTGACGATTGTTGGAAACTAGGACACATTGTTTCTGTCAAGAGATGCTGCTGAATGTTTGCAATTGTTGACTTTTTATGGGCACTTTGGGCCAGCAGAACACACAACATTGACATAATGTCATCTCATAAAGTTGTTATGGCGAACATGCATGCAAGCAGTTGCTTATTTTCACAACTACCAGACAGTATAACATTATTCACTTGGAGTCATTTTTCTGATCATCTAGTTAAGGCCAATATTCGCTCTCATTTTACCTCTGCTTTTGGTCTCCACCAGTTACTCAAACAACTCTTCCGCTAGCTCCACTGTGTTAACCAGCTAGTCGCTAACTTTGTCTGTAAAACATTCGCTGCGGGGCTGGTAGTATACAGTGTATTTATCAGAGCTTTTTTTGCTTTAAACAGCTGCCTGGTGCTGCTGGAAGCAAGGTTGATGAGAGGGGTGAACCAAAACAGTACATTTGCAGGTCATAAAAGATATCAAAATGCTCTGTAAAGCTGGGGGTAACAGCAGGGTTAAGTAGGCTAATCATTCTCTGTGGGCTCATCACTAATTCACAAATATGAATATATATATCAATACAGCTTTAAATAGATTTTTCCCACTGCTTTCAGAAAACCTACAAGTCCATTCAAGTAAATTGTACTGAGGTGGCGGCAGACATCTCAGAGAGCAATGTCTCCACACCTGGAAACAGAAAAGCGAAACTATTTTCATGGCTAGATACTAGCCACCCCCCACATGTGCGGTGAAATACTGAATGTAAAACAGTGTGTGCTCACTGTATGAGTGTATGTGTGTGTGTGTGTCCATGGCATGCACTCTCTTATCACCTCTCATACAGACATCTGCTGTAACTCCGGCTCAAGTAATTTGCAGTCACATGGAGAAATGAAATGTATGACTATATATGACTATATATTATTTAATCTACAGGCTACAGTTGAAGCTGCTATTCAAAAGTGAATATTGGAGTTGAGACATGCTGCAGCTCCACTGCTATTCATTTCAGAGATAAGGCCTCCTTATAAGAGGAGGGTGAGGTGTGCAGAAGTTTCAGTAGATCTAATTAATTTCTCCCCAACTTTATGTTTAACCATCAGTCCGTCCTCACCAAGCAGGGTTTGTGGTTCCACTTAAATCTGGGCTTGTTTAAAAGTATGCTAAGAGTAGAGAACAATATGAGAAACTTCTGTGATCCGTACATTTCAGCGTGTTGAAGGCGAGCTGGTAGGCTTGTCTCTGTGTGGTTTTGTCCCCGCTCTCTGGTAGTGGTGCGTCTGTCTTTTTCCCATAATGCAGACGTTGTTGCGTGACTGTCTTTTCTGTTCGCAGCTGCTGGAAAATGGCTGCTGCTTGCAGGTAGGCCTGATCTGATGGAGGGGAGTCTGCCAGAAGATGGATTGAGGGAAAATTATTGACGTTTATGGGAATGTTAAAGCAGATTGTGTTTTGACAGTTGGAGAGAGGGTACAAGGAAACGTGCTCTTTCCAAACAGTAAAATCTTTAGAGATTGGTCATTTAGGTTTTTCACAGCTTACATTTTATCCTAAATTCTAAGTTTCACAGTTTGAACGGCTGTTTTGTGTTTTTTTGGCTTCAACTGGTGCGTACAGCTCAGCTATAGGTGACTGCAACCTGACGCCACATAAGTATATTTGAGAGCCTTGTCTTTTCACAATAAAAGCCATTCACATTGTCCAGTGCTGAAGGGCTGGTTTTACCATCACTCAGCATGTTCGATCAGTGTACAGCCATACTTCTCTTAATGGTTGCTTGATGCAATTTGAATATTAAGGACACTGTACCAGAAATCAGGGTTGAATACTTGAATGTGATTTAAATATCCTCAGTAGGAGATAAATATTGATTCAGAGGAGCATCTCACCTGGTGTAGGTAAGGATAAATGAAGAGGAGGAAGAGGAGCTAGGAATGAGGGGGGCTCCCTGTTGATCTGTTGGCTGTGCTCTTGATGTGAGCTGTGGATTTCCTCCGTCGCAGAGCTCGTATTCACATCTTCGCTGGAGCCCACTGTAAGAGAGGGGGAACAGTGTGTGTAGCTCCTATTACACACACACACACACACACACACACACACACATAAAAAAACAACAGCAGCAGAGACCTTGCCTTTCTCTGCTATGATCACAGCAACAAAATCAAACACTTGTCAAACCCTTCTGCAAACAATTTTCAACGTATCTCCCACATTTATGTCTCTTTCTCTTTCACTCTCCCGCCTGCTTTTGTTCACCCAACTAGCATCTAAACAGACACAAACATTGTTTGTTTATAGAGTTGAACCTGAGCTGTGCAAATGTAAATAAGACGTGTAGTGTTAGTCATGGCTGTTATGTGATCCATCTTCCAGTTTCTGTAAATGTGAGTAGGATGCGGTGGGTAATTGGGCTCCTCCTGGTGCAATTAGGCGGCAGGTCAGATACATCAGCATGAATAAATAATGGGCCGCTGTCCGACCCTGGACAAAGGTCCACCTCTCACTGACCTGCTTAAGTCATCTCTATGCAACTGCTTCGCACACACACACACACACACACACACACACACACACACACACACACACACACACACACACACACACACACACACACA